>JAULBS010079947.1:0-34947 GCA_032355785.1 Symmetromphalus regularis | reverse complement strand
TTTGTTAATTGTGCAGTAAATGTCAGTGTTAAAATTTAAATCTGGGACAGGATTTGTTAATTGTGCAGTAAATGTCAGTGTTAAAATTTAAATCTGGGACAGGATTTGTTAATTGTGCAGTAAATGTCAGTGTTAAAATTTAAATCTGGGACAGGATTTGTTAATTGTGCAGTAAATGTCAGTGTTAAAATTTAAATCTGGGACAGGATTTGTTAATTGTGCAGTAAATGTCAATGTTAAAATCTTAATCTGGGACAGGATTTGTTAATTGTGCAGTAAAGGTCAGTGTTAAAATTTAAATCTGGGACAGGATTTGTTAATTGTGCAGTAAATGTCAGTGTTAAAATCTTAATCTGGGACAGGATTTGTTAATTGTGCAGTAAAGGTCAGTGTTAAAATTTTAAAATGTGACAAGATTTGTTAATTGTGCAGTAAATATGAAAGTTAAAATTTAAACCTGGGACAAGATTTGTTAATTGTCCAGTAAAGATCAGAGTTAAAATTTAAACCTGGGACAAGATTTGTTAATTGTGCAGTAAATATGAACGTTAAAATTTAAACCTGGCACAGGATTTGTTAACTGTGTAATAAAGGTCATATTTTTGGAACCATTCTCCACTATTATATAAAGGCTATGTCATTTTTTATTCCTAATTTTGGAATTCCTAGTCTATAGAAATACACAACATTTCCTGTTTTATTATATGAATACATATTAAAATTATAGAGATTGATTTGATTATAATACATGTTCTATTATCATTTTATTGTTCTAAAATGACTAAATGTTTTTGAAGTCAAACTGAAATTCCCAATTTCTTTGTGAAAAAACACTCAATTTCCCAAAATCAGAATCATGGGCAACAAGTAAAATTTCATAAATAAAGTCCTAAAAGAGTATGGTGTTAATACATTTAGCTTTGTAAGTAAGATTGAGGACAGTGTTATAACTTAGAATAGGATTTTCAAATTTCCTCCTTTTGTAGTGTTGGTAAAACACTAAGAGCCATTTGTATAAAGGTGTTTTAATGATAAAACATGTTTAAAGCATTGTAGGTGTTACACCTAAAACACATTTTTTTTACCTTTAAAACATCTTTTTAAATATGGCTCAAAGAGCCTGTCTGTATCCGTGGTTCTGAAACTTTAATGTCTTGCAGGACTTGGAGGCTCTCTCTCAGACCAGCTTAATGAAACATCAAACGCAAGATTACTTCGTTTACAACTGGAAAATCAACAACTTCAACAGAAACTTAAGGAATCTGCCGAGAATGCAATGATACAAAACACAGCTGTTAACTTAGAACTCGAGAAAGAGAATCAAAGACTGTCTAAGAAGGTGGAGAAATTGCAAGAGACCAATTCCCTTTCATCACAGAAGTGTCTAGACCTTGAGCAGAGTGTTCAGGAGCTCACGAAAGAAAAGGAAAAGATTCTGCAGACTATAGAAATGGTGAAAGAGAATTCTGACAGGCAGGTTCGAGAATTGGAAAGGGAAAATGAACATTTAGCTCAAAATATTGAAGTGATACTGGAAAGAAATGAAAAATCCAATGATGCAAAGACTAGGGATTTAGAAAAAGAGAACAGACAGCTGCATGAGACAATATCTGTGAAAAACAACCGTCTTTCAAAAATGGAGTTCGAAGCCAAACAGTTAAACAGATCCTGCCTCAAGTTAAAAGAAAGTGGGGATAGGATTTCAGAACTGGAAAATGAAAATGCAAACCTACAGAAATCATCTTCGGAAATGCAGCAAAAATTTGCAACCCTTCAGCTAACCTGTGATAAATATGAAACATTAGAACAAGAGTTTTCTGACGTTGAAGTTGAAAATAGAAAACTTTCTAAAACTCTTGATACACTTCAGAATTCCCTCAGAATGAAAGAAAAAATAGAAGAACAAAATATAAATTTAAACGTTGAAAATCAGAAATTGCAGAGGACTTTAGAATCATTAAAAACGTCTTCAGGGAAAGTGTTAGAATTGGAAAATGATAATGATATATTAAATAGAGAAATACAACAGTTACAAAAGGCATTAGACAGTCAAAAGAATCAGAAAGTTAAGCAAGAACAAATGGAGTTTGACTTGGTGGATTTAGATAATGAAAATCAAAGACTTCAGAAAACCTTGTCTATCACTCAGAAACGTGTGGAATCCTTAGAACAAGATAATAACAATCTTGACAGTGAAAATGAAAAACTACAAAACACTGTGGATTCTATGAAAATTTCTTTGAAACGTTTCGAGGATAAGAACAAAGAGGCTTTAGAAGTTGAAGCCGAGTTATCTTCCGTCCAGAAAGACAAATCTTTGTTAGAAAAGGATTCTCGAAAGTTGAAGCAGATGTTGGAACTGAAAGACTCCTCACTGGATGAGATGAGTTCAAAGTTTAGTGCTTTAGAACAGGAATATAAAAGTTTAATGAAATCGGTTGATCGTATGAAAGAAACTTGTGCTCGAGTGAAAGAACTGGAGACAGAGAACAAAGAACTGTTACAAGAAGTGAACATGGATAAGAGAACTCTGGCCACACTTAGAGAGGCAAGCTATATTTATTGCAGTATTAGGGGCATAGAAAAAAATATTTCAAATCTTTAGAAATTAAATTGTTTTGTTGGGAGTTAGTAACATTTCCAAGGGGGATATATTGGGGGGGGGGGGGGGTTTCAATTAAAAAAACTTTATTATAAAAAAAATCTATTTCTGTGCTGTTTTTCTATTTATTTATTATTGGGTTATTTGTTTGTTTTTTAAATAGTAAAGTGAAATAACAAAAGCCACATTCTATTTTATTTCTTCCCCCTCCCCCCTTTGGGGCGTGGCAAGTGTGAAAGACACGTAAATGATGATTGCATATGGAAGGGAGACATTTAGGGTTATTATATGGTTGAATGCCTCTCAACAGTTTAATATTGATATTCTTACTTGAAACACCATTAAAAGACACAAAAATGCATTGGTTTGTCCCTTGAAGTGGGTATCTTAATATATATTTTCATGTAAAGTATTATTCTGGAAGCTGTTCATTTACAAAAACAAGTTTACAAATATTTAATGTCTTTCTTTCCTAGGATTTGGTGAACGAGAAGATTAAGTCTCAACAGTTAAGTAATGAACTGGAAAAACTAAGTCATGAGTTGGAGAGAATCGGAATTAACCGAGAGAAGCTCGTTCTTGCTGAGCAGACTGAGGATGGAAAGTAAGATTTCTATCTACTTGGTATTAACGATAGATATTCCCAGACATCCAAATGGATGGGTCAAACAAATGTATAGATAGTATAGGTCGAAATTACAATTTTTGATAGTTGATCAACTATACTCAACGAAAAAAGAAAGTATGCATATAATCTATAGTCATTTATTTCATAAACCAGACGACATTGATGCGAGAAATTCTGGAATTGGATAACCACACTATTTAGGAGGAGGTATGTGTGTGGTTATACCGCAAGTTCTGCACGTTTGCTACCAATGGACCATTACTGTGACCACCTGATGAAACAAAAATACTTCAACATGCATACTTTCTTTTTTCGTTGAGTATAGTTCTCAGACCCTTATGGCATTTAATGCTTTTCTGGTGTTGAATAGCTTGATCAAGTAAACATTTGGTGCAAGTGACATCACCTTTAGAGCTTAAAAAATACTATATTGAAATTGTTCAAACTACTAACTACTGTCAAATGCACTTATATTTAAATATATTTTTTCCTTTTTTTTTTAAAACACAGTGTAGTTCAGTGATTTTATTTAACAAAATTGGTATATGAATTAATTTATAATCTATATTAGTTCATTAGATATGAAATTGGTAATTTGGAAACCCTTTGAAATTCAGATCTATTTGCAATACATTTAACTGCCATCACTAAGTCATTTTGCTATGGCACTGTGATGGCTGTTTCATGAAAGTAATCACGCTTTCATTTTTTTTGTAATGGCAGTACAATGCTACAGTAAACCAATTATATGACACCTTTTATGTAGGCATTGCTAATTTGCTGTTTTGAATTTTGAGAGTTGTATTGGATACTGAAGAATTGTTTTAAAATAATTGTTGCTTTGTTTACAGTAAGTACAAGGCTCTAGAGACACTGATGCAAGACACACTTTCTAAAAACATGGAAATCAAAGAAGAAAAGATATATGCTCTAGAAAGCAGGTAACCCAGTTTAGCACTTTATATTTAATATTACTGAACTTGGAAAAAGGAGATGGGTGGGGGTGTTGTTTAATGAGATCACTAGAAAATATTGATTTAGGGCTACTAGATGACCAACATTTGGTAATTTTGACACGTTGACATCAGAGAAAACCTACTTTTTTTATTATTTATTTGTTTAACGACCCCCCAGCACAAAAAATAAACATCGGCTGTTGGGGGTATAATATAATAGCAAGGATTTTTTATATGCTCTTCCCACACATAGGACAGCACATACCATGGTCTTTGATATACCAGTCATAGAACACTGGTTCAGACGAGGGGGGGGGGGGGGGGATGAGTCCCAGGAGGTTTGATCCTACAATTTAAGTACCTCACATGAATGTTCTACCGAATGTTCTTGATCCTGCTCTAGAAAATGTTTATTTGAATTTTTGTAGCATGTGTTTGTGTGTGTGTTGGGGGATATTCAAATATATCACTATTCAGTGCTGCCTTAGGAGCTGTAGGGCCCAGTTGGGATGATGTTTGGTTCTGTTAGAAAGTAGTTTTACTTGATAAGACTAAGAGTAGATTACCCTAGCAGGGCCCAATTGGGATGATGTTTGTCTCTGTTAGAAAGTAGTTTTACTTGATAAGACTAAGAGTAGATTACCCTACCAGGGCCCAATTGGGATAATGTTTGTCTCTGTTAGAAAGTAGTTTTACTTGATAAGACTAGAGTAGATTACCCTAGCAGGGCCCAATTGGGAGAAATTGGCTTAATGGCGGCTCTGTCACCATTCACCCGTTTATATGAAGAGGGGTGTAGTGGGGTCAAGATCTATTATAAAATTGTAATTAATCCACAAAATAATCCACATTTTAAAGTATGATTGTTTATTTTAAGGTTGGAGGAATCGAAGAATCGAAATCAGAAATTACACAATGAGTTGCGGAAAGTTAAGAAAGAGAATGAATCTCTGAAACAGCGGTATGAAGAGGAAATAGTCAGTCGTGATCAGGAGAGGTTCGTATTCTAGGTTTTATGTTTAATTATTTCAAAACATATAAGCTGAATTCTCAATCCATTTAGATGTTTTTACAATAATAAATTATAATTGTTGATGTTAATGTTAAAATACCTCATTTGAAATGAGTATACATCCACAGTTCATGAACCTAGAATTACAAAGTCTTTTTTTTTAATGTAAAACATAATATTTAGTTAGAGCTATTTGATTTTTAAAGTCACAAATTGGTTTGTCTGAGGAAATTGGGCGAGTTTTAGTTTGTATCCTGTATAATACATTTATACATGTATATGTTGCAGAAATGAGCTGTAAAGCAAAAGGCAAATGAAAGAAATGAATTGAATTAACAAGACAAATATCTAAAATGACTGTTTTTAATTATATCTATAGACTCAGCCCAACAAACCAGCATCCGAGAACGACAGCACCACAACTACAGCAGCAGCAGACTAACTCCACCAATATGTTTGATCTCAAGGACCATTTGGTGCATCTAGAAAGAACAGTGAGTGCTTTCATTATACCCTAAAAATAAAAATATCAAGCAAATAGTTTTTTAATGTCTGAATACATTTTTTAAAATGTATTTCAATTAATAACATTGTTTAAATATTTATATTCTAACCACATGTATAAATACACATTTAGTTGATTATTAATCACTTATCAGTAATACGTAGCAAACTGCCCATGTCATACGCAGCTTAGTGGGGCTATACTACTGGGAGAGGGCCAAAAATACAGAATTTCGTATAAGGCCATGGTCTGTACAAAGCTTTTACTTCAGGTATAATTTTTCTAGTGGTTACCTGGGGAAGATATATACCACGTCATTATTAGTTTTTCTAATAAAGGTAAGTTTACTTTCTATGATATAAATTGTTTTTGGAAAGAATATATCTGAATTGGACGTATTATTATTTACACCTGTTGTCGTATAATGAGAGTTGCCTCCCTAACCTAAACAAATAGCAGACGACATAAAATAAATAGCATAAAGTAAAAAAAAGTAAAATAGCATAATATAAAATTAAATAAAAAATTTAATTTTTTTTTTTTAAAATAGACAACATAAAAGGTGATTAATAAATATGTCATTAAATGGGTGTTTTCACATTGGCTTTGTTATAGATCCACGGATAGAACTTTGTACTGACCCTTGACCGGCTGTATAGGGCCATTACAGCCTGCCTTGGGCCAATACAACTGTCCTTGGTCCTATAACAAGGCCAATAATGAAATCATCCATTTAAAAACATAATGTTACAGAATAGTTTTATTTACTTTCATGTCAGAAAAATCACAGGCATATCATACATTGATGATGATGGTTGTGATGGTAGTGGTGGTGGTTGTGGTGGTGGTTGCTTCCGATGATTAGGGTCGTGGTGGTGGTTGTAGCTACTGCAGCCAGTGATGATGATGATTGTTATAAAAAGTGTATTGTTAAGGAATTCTTAAATCTACCACACAGAATGTTACTCTTTGTTCTCTACATCCAGATTAACTATTTTTGTCTTGCATCAGCAGAAATATTATTTCACTTAATGTTAATTATGTTTATTAATATCTTGCTGTATTTCAGAACGCCACACTGTTATCTGAGAACACCAATCTGCGCTCGCAAGTAGCATCACTCGATGAACAGATCGCCAAACTGGAGAACCAGAATCTCAGCATGAGCTCGCTGAATTCCAAACTGCACGAACAAGGTTCAAACATGCAGACAGAAAATGCAAAACTGCAAGTTGAAAACACCGCACTAAAATCTCAATGTGAGTCCCTGATGTCACAAAAACAGACGGTGCAGTCTCATATGTCTTCTTTAGAATCCGAGCACGAACATTTGATCCACAGTCACGAGGATCTCCAGAGCTTCCATGAATCCTTGGTATCCGACCACGAGTCTTTACAGCATCTTCATGAGCAGTTAACATCAGAATACGAATCCTTGATATCTGAACATGGATCGCTCAAATCTATTCATAAGGCACTTAAAAATGAGCTCCGAGACTTGCAGGAACAGCTAGATGCTCTGCTTCATGACAAGAACGATGTTAATAAGTTGAAGGACCTTCTAGAAAAAGAGCGTGAACAGCTAAAGTCCGAGGTGCGAGCCCTGGGTAATTTACAGATGGATTATGATAAGCTGAGGGATGAGCAGGACCGATTGCGTTCAGCCTATAACAAGCTTAACCATGACTACCACAGTCTGATTGGTGATCACAAGCATGTTAAATCAGAAAACAATAACCTCCAGCTGAAGAACACAGAAATGCAAGGGGAGATAAGTGAAAATAAGGAGACAATAACTTGCATGGATGTGGAGATTCAGAAATTGGAAAATAGGTTTGATGTAAGTAGATTTATGTAATTTGTCATATTATTTTTTCAAAGATTATTTGCTCTAGAAAGTTTTGTTTTTTTAATATTAGTTTTTAAATTTTATTTGTATGATGGTCGTCAATAAGGCCTATTTTGTTTGTTTTGTTACATATATATTTATTTATTGAATGACCACACAACACAATAGTAAACATTGGCTATTAGGGGTCACTTGTTTTGATGATGTTTTGTTTGTGGTTGTTATGGTGATGGTGTTTTGATGTTTTGTTTGTGGTTGTCATGGTGAAGGTGTGGGTTTTTTGTTTGGGGGGGGTATGTTTTGTTTGTAAATTTTTTGCAGGTGATGTTTGTTGTTTGTTTGTTTTTATTATGTTGACGTTGTTTGTTGTAGGCGATGTATCAGGTGAATCAGAAGTTGGATGAGGAAAACCGTGCACTGCTCATGCAAGTTCAACAGTTACTCAACCAGAACCACGATCTCTTGGTGCAGGCACTTGATAACAAGGACCAGTTTGTAGAGGAACAGAAATCATACATGTACGTTATAATTAGATAAGACAGTATTTCTTTATTACAGATGAGTTTTTGTATAGCTAGTGTTTATGCAGACTTTCGAAAACATGGACCAGTTTATATAGAAGCAGAAATTGTACATTTATGTTTTCCGGTTGTGAATAAAATTCCATGAACATTGTGTTATGCACCACAGTTGGTCAAAACAATTTATTGGAGTGTAAATATTTGTTATTAGAGTTATGTCACTTGACATATACACTATTTTATTTCTTTTAATAGTTTAATTTCCTTATAATGAATAGTTGTTTGTAGTAAACAATTATTTCTGTGACTTTTGATTTTTTTCCATTGCTTTAGAGGTTAATCAACAATTATGAAATGCAAAATCACACCCTTTTTCAGTTTTTTGTGTTGTAAGAGTGCATTCTATATAAAAAAAGACAAATGTTTTGCTGGTCACACACCAATAGTTTTTATAGAGTCCACAAAGGATTCAAAATAAGCGGCATAACAAATATCTGAATGTACATTTATGACCTTCATCTGTTTAAAACATCAATATATTGCTTATCTTATTATCCTGTTCAATAATGAAATTAATCCAGAAATTATTTGACAGATCACATGTTATTATTTTGCTATTTGTGGTTTCAGAGAAAGATTGGCAGACTTAAAACGTCAAAAGGAACGACTTGAAGAGAAAATAATGGAGCATTACAAAAACAGATGGGATTCACCAAAGAAGTAAGTAAATGCCAGACATGTTTTTTTTTTAATGAAAACATTCACAAACATTTTGCTCTTTATCAATATGAATTTCAGTGATGAAATAATATTATCAATGTAATTTAATTGATCATATCTGAATGTTGACAAATGTTTGAATTAAGAAATGAAATGCAGGTTACAAAGATTTCTTGTTTTAAAAACATAATTTGAGACTATAAAACTGATCGTGTAGTAAATGATCTATAAGACTGTTGGTAAATGGACTTTTGCAATTGTTATATTGAAAAAAAAAAAAATTATCTTTACAAAAAAACATGCTTATTTTTAGTATAATTTAGCTTTTTTTTGTCAGTTGATTCTTGCAATAAGTAACATCTCTTATGAAAGAGAATTTAGTCATTAACTTCACCACTGTAACCAGAAAAGCATAGAATGGGTCAAAATAGATATTATAAGAAAAATGGTATAATATACTGTTATAATATAATGGTAAAAAATGGTATAATATAATGGTATAATAATGGTATAATATAATGTTATAATATAATGGTAAAGAAAAAAGTTATTTCCAAGGATATGTATAGAATGTGGATCACTGGTTTTAAATAATTTATTTTATAATGTAATTGTTAACTTCGTAGTGAATTTATTAATATTATGATATTGTCGGATATTTACTTCTCTGTTTTGCAGACGGGCAGGTTTTGGTGCAAGATTGGTACGGAAGGCTCGTGGGATTATTTCTAGGGTAAGACACAGATTACTAAATTATAAATAATACAGATCCAATATGTGTCAGTGTTTTAGTTTTTTTAACTACACCCCAGCACATTTTTTATTTAGGGCTGTTGAGTGTCGGACATAAAGATGGTGTTTTGAAACATAAGGTCTTTTTGAGTAAGCCTGGTACCTCCACATATGCTACTCTTTCTGATAGCAGAAAGGTATCTTTTATATGTACTTTACCACAGACAGGATAGCACATTCCATGGCCTTGATAAACTAGTTGTGACCACTGGTCGATGCAAGTAACGTACACCTACCCATTGAACCTTGCCGAGAACTAATTTTATATATTTAGTAAATGTAATGAATAAACATTTTTATTTAAATTGGAAAGGAATAATCAAGTTGATGATTTTATATTGGTCAATGTCACAGATTGAAAAGTCACACTTTTCTGATGGAATAGTCACTTTAGTGAAAGATTTCTTTGACTATTCAATTTTTAAAATACTTATTTTCTGTATAATGGAATAATGTATATTTTAACCCCTATCCTAAATGCATTAGGTCACATTGTTTTTATTTTTCAGAATATAAATCTACTGATAAATTTCCTCACTGACCATAAATTATATAAATGTGTGCATTTAAAATTGTTTAGGTAACCAATATGTTGTTCATTTAAAATAAAATTTAAATGATCATTATCATGAGTTTTTGCTCAGTAAGTATAATATGTGTTGGTTGATAAGAAAAAGTTTTTTTAAGTTACATCACAGAATGTATAAAATTAAACAATTGTATGACATTCCTTGTTTCTTTTCAGACTCAGCGAAGCAAGAGTCGACCTAATCTTTCTGAAGATAGTCCTGAAAATTCATCTCTAGGCTCTGGTTCCCATGGTGATTCAACAGAGAAGGTTTTCAACAAATCAGGTTTGTCAAGAAATATTTTAAGAATAAACTTAAAAGTTCATTTGATTTTTTCTCAAACTCTTATAAAGGTAATAAAAATAAATGTATTTTCACAAATTTTCTATTGGTTGGATTAGTTACTTATTCATCAAATTTTATCTATTTTGTTACTTGGCAATTTTTGATTGAAATGAGAAATTATATTTTGTTAGAGAGTAGAGTTCTTTATCTTGTTTCCTTTTCTTTTGCACTAAGTGAAGTCTTTCCATTTGGCTTAATAGCTCTATTATTTTATTCTGTGTATGACTTTCATTTCATTACTATTCTGTGAGACACTGCTGAATAATATGTAGTAGTTTTGGCTCTTTGCATGTTTTATTTCTTTCCTTGCATGAATTCTGGTAAGTTGAAAAATTCCCCCTATAAAGTATATTCCAAAATATATTATCAACTTTAAAATTACTAATAGTTATTATTTAATTTTTTATTTAATAATATTTCTTTTGGTGCATGGAGGGATTAGGTTTTATCATTATTATTATTATTGGGTATTGGTATTATTATTGTTATTATTACTTCTTTTTTAAATTATTATTATTATTATACTAACATTGAATAATACTGGTGATAGTTTGTATTTCTATTTATTATATTCTTACTTATAATAAAATAATTTACAATTATGTAATTTTATATTGCACATTATATTGTATTAATTTATTAAATATTAACAAGCTGTTTGAAAGAGTAGGAAATTAGCAATAACATAATATATTGTAAGCTGTTATTTCAGCTTTAAAAAGTTTTTGGCTTTTTGAATGAAACAAAAATATATGGTGAATGGAACTTACACATTTTTTCATCTATCTTTCACTGATTTTCTCTCAGAAGCTTTTGATAGAGTCAGAAGATTTACAAGATTTAGATTTTTAGTGATCTTTGCAAATGTGTATATGTATCATTGCTTTTGCTAATTCCTTATATAAAGCAATAAACTTGACTTCATATTAAACTCTGCAACGACCAAACATTTTAATTTTATTATTACATGTGTTCCAATGTTATAATGACCACCTAGAGATATGTTTTAATGATTTAAAGTATTCCAGTATTAAACAATTATTTAAAATGGTCTTTAAATTTGACAATAAGAAAGTTAACAATTTAGTTATCGATTCTTTTAACTGAAATCTTTATTCGACCAATAATTACTTTAATTCAGCTGTCTGAACTTTATTTATGAACAAAACAAGAACAAAACAGTTATGGTTGAAATGAAACTATTAAAATATATCAAATTTATAGAAGTTGTATCATTTTATGAAACATCAATTTTTATGGTTTCTGATTTAAGTCTATTGCTTTAAAGGCTGTTTGAGATTAATCAACAATTATGTAATGCAAAATCACATCCTTTTTCAGTTTTGTAGTTGTACAGTGCCTTAAATGTAAAGAAGATAAATGTTTTTTGCTGGTCACACATAGATCTAGTTTTTACAGTCCACATAGGATACAAAATGAGTGGCATTGCATATTATAATTATTAAAATGTGTTTTGATAGTTTGCCCTAAAGGTGTTGTGTATAAAAAAATTTGCTATGCATTTTTTAAAATGTATTTTGTCCCCTGCTCTTAAATCTTAAAAATTGTTTGGCATGAGGCAAAATTTTATGACATCAGTAGTGAAAAAGGTGTATTGTTGACTTCAGTAACTTTATTTAGGGATAATGGTTTATAGTAGTGATCCCTGAACCTTTTTGAGCATTACATAATTGTTAAATCTCTCTTCTCTTTGCTTTAATCAGGTTTGTTACTTGTTAC
Organism: Symmetromphalus regularis; assembly: GCA_032355785.1. Taxonomy (NCBI): domain Eukaryota; kingdom Metazoa; phylum Mollusca; class Gastropoda; order Neomphalida; family Neomphalidae; genus Symmetromphalus; species Symmetromphalus regularis. The sequence continues at coordinate 22,708 of JAULBS010079947.1, read as the reverse complement.
AGTTTGTTTGTTTGCACTTCTTAATACAGATAAGAAAGCTTTTAGACGAAGTAGTGCCGACAATCCCACAGACAGTCCACAGCTTGCAAAGCAAAACAAAGCTCTAGCCAAATCAACTACTGCTTTGGCATCCCTCAACTCATCTGGGGGTCAGGCTAGGCTTCGAGGTAATCATCATCAACACCCTACAACCACGTTCTCTACAACTACAACCACATACTCTACAACTACAACAATGTTGTACTACACAGGAAATATAGTCACATTTATTAATGTATGTAACTTCATTTTGTAAAACATGAATAGCAGTTAGGTAAATAGTATTTGGTACATGTATAGCTATTAACATTTTTAAAAATTGCTTATGACACTATAATAATTGGTTATTCAAGGTGAATTAAGGAACATTTTATTTTAGACTGCCAAGATTTTAAATTTATGAAATAGACAAAAAAATACTGTGAAAGTAAGTAGTCTGATTTTTTATATTTTAACTAATCTGTCAAAAATAATTAACATTTGTAATAGCTATTGCAATAGACTTTGAAATAAATAATAAATAAATTAAAAATATAATCATAAAATTATATATATATATATATATATATATATATATGTATGTATGTATATATGTATTTGGATGCTGATAAAAAAAAGTGATGGAGTGAAATTTAGAAAAATCGGGTAATAAAAAAAAATTAATAATTTTTTTAATATGGTTGTCCAAATCTTTTTTAAAGTCATTTGTACAAGGATGTACATATCTTTACCTGTTTTATTTATATATATGTTTTATTTCTTTTTTTAAATATATAATATATTAGTTTTTTATGTGAAGTTTCTAACATACATTTAATAAATGAGGTTATTTTTCCTGTGGAGTCTGTGAGCTCAACATTAAATAAGTTGCTCAGTTAAGAGATGTGTACTTCACGAGTGTGTGTGACTAGTTTAGAGCATGTATTGCAGCACTGCGAGCACCTGTTTGTGTAACATAACATAACAGCATGCATGCTTTTCTGTGTTTAGTTAATAGTCACAATCACTGTATTACTAAAGGTAAGTTGTAAAGTAGAATAGTTCCTGTTTTGTGTTCAACACAGAATGATTTATTGCAAAATGTTCAGTAGAATAGTTCTTGTTTTATTTTAAGTTTAACACTAGTGATTAGAATGATGTATTGTGTAATGTTTTGTATATTTTTAATTCCTAAAATACTACTGTGTTCATCCAAACATCTTGTGCATTTTTTAAAAACTTTCAGCAGCTTGAGGGATATTTTTCAAACTTTGTGTCTGCAGTCATTGTGAAATAAGTCCTTGATGCATGGCCACCGGAAGTGGGACGACAGGGGCAGCAACTGCATCCCCAATAATTTGTCCAGAAGCCATTAAAATCGTTTTTATAGTATCTACATTTCAAAATTGTCATCGGGGACATTTTTTGACAAGTTATCTCCCCATTCCTCAAAGTATTCTTTAAATACATGTAAAGTACATAAATAATAATAGTTTTTCATGTTAATGATTTTTGGTAGAGTTATCTCCTTATTTCTTGGATTTATTTGTTGTTGTTGTTGATGATTTATGTAATTTATTGAAAACTTTTCTGTGGATATTTTAAGAATTTTACCTTTTGATAATAAATATTTCAGAAAATACATTTAATATCTAATGGCCATATCTTTAACATTCAAGAAAATATCATTAGTAATAAAAATGTGATCATCCATAAACAAGATTTAACTCTTGCATTTACTACAATTCTGTTTGGTTTTCTATTATAAAACAGTCGTTAAAAAATAGACTTTTCCGTCTGCATTATTCTTCCCTTTTTGTGAAAATATCCCTTTATAACTTTATTTCACTATATATTTACTTGTTGTACATCCGTTGAGTAGCATGGTACCAGTGGTGTGTGTTGACTTTAGAACCAGTGAGTAGACTACTGGTTTGAGCACATTATAGTAGAACAGTCCTTTGTAGTACATTTTGATTTGCATACACTTGAGAATGAGCACTATGTACAGGGGTTGAGATACTGTCATCCTAAGTGGTTCTGACCTGTAAACTTCCTCTCAGGCAGGGAGTGAGAAGAAACTTTTGTCTCTTGACTCAACAGCCTGACAGTTATTTTGCATTTAAAATGACTGTCAAATTTTAAATAAAACGGATCTACATATCTATCTTCCTGTTATAATATGACATAATTATTTTCCTGAATTTCAGTTTAAATTTTTTTTTTTTGGAGGGGGGTGGGGAATTAGTGGGGGGGGGGAGCAGCAATGTTTGACATTTATTTTAATACTACTTTAAAATTTTCCTTTTTAATGGATGACAGCAATTTATGGCAGTTTCGACCCCTGCTTTTACATTTTATGTTTTGACTTAGTCATTGTCTTTATTGTTATAATAATCAAAATATTTAATGAGGTAAACTAGTATATCTTATAGATCCTTTGCTGATGTAACTAAAATAAATTTATTGTAGCAGAGGATTTACAAATATATTTTTTAAAATGAGATAAATCTTAGAATTTTACTTACAATGGCTAGTAACTTTATTTTTGTAATGGCCTATCTAGCCAATCATCTTTCTTAAGACCATTATTTTGGTTTAGGTGATAGAGGATGCTGTGGAGAAAGAGATTTTTGTATTACTATTTTTTTCTATTTTGAAATACTATCCTAGAGGAAGTAAATCAAGGCAGACAGGTAATCCATGATGGATTCTACTAGGGGAAAAACTAATTTTTAATTGAGAAACATTTTCTTATATACTTTAAAAGCTCTTTAAATTTGGTTCTATATCAAAATATTGCATGTTGCTGCATGAAGTTGACTTACTATTGCTTGCTGTTTGGTTATGGTTGCTGTTCTGCTTCAGGTGCCAAGTCAAATGATGATCTTCTAAATGACACGACTTTGCACAATGCCAGTGCTGGGGAAAAGGATTCAGTCTCCTCTGGAAGCTCATTGCATCTTCAGTCAGGTATTAGCACGGTGAACCATGGTTGTTTCCCTGGAACACATTCAGTATAAATTGGTGTTACTAAAAAAAATTAATAGTGCAGTGGAGTCATGGATTTAGTTTATTTTAATATTTTATTATTTATATAATTTGATATTGTATGCATGTGTTGTATTAGCTGGTGTCGGGATAAAGTGGTTGTTTAGTTAGCAGGGGAGATGGTTTGAAGCATTTTATTTGTATAAATAAATTAATGACAGTCTTTTAATAACAGTAATAGGTAAAGAAGGGAAAGTTCACCTCATATTCTGAAGTCTCTATACTGTTGAGATTTTATACTGTTGGGTTCTTTAATTAGGCTTTATACAGTTACTATTTTATTCTATTTAGGTTTCATTCTGTTAGGCGATTATATTGTGTAGATTTTATAGATGTTTTATAGCATATGTTTTTTATTATTATTTCATTAAGCTCAATTTTGGTTAGATACACAAACTGCATCAAGTCAGTTTTATGCAAAAATATTACTTTTTCATCTGAAGTTATAATATGAGTGTCAGACAAATAACCAACAGAATTAATTTTGTGACTGTCAAATCTTCAAAAGTAACACATTTATACTGGACTATGTCTGTTATATACTGTTAGGTTTTATAATGTTCACTGTAATTGCAGGTTCAGGTTTTATACTATTCACTGTGGTAGCAGTTTCAGGTTTTATACTGTTCACTATGGTTGCAGGTTCAGGTTTTATACTGTTCACTATGATTGCAGGTTCAGGTTTTATACTGTTCACTATGGTTGCAGGTTTAGGTTTTATACTGTTCACTGTGGTTGCAGGTTCAAGTTTTATACTATTCACTGTGGTTACAGGTTCAGGTTTTATACTGTTCACTATGGTTGCAGGTTCAAGTTTTATACTATTCACTGTAGTTGCAGGTTTAGGTTTTATACTGTTCACTATGGTTGCAGGTTCAAGTTTTATACTATTCACTGTGGTTGTAGGTTCAGGTTTTATACTGTTCACTGTGATTACAGGTTCAGGTTTTATGCTGTTCACTGTGGTTGCAGGTTCAGGTTTTATACTATTCACTGTGGTAGCAAGTTCAGTTTTTTTTATACTATTCAGTGTGATTGCAGGTTCAGGTTTTATACTATTCACTGTGGTAGCAGGTTCAGATTTTATACTGTTCACTATGGTTCAGGTTTTATACTGTTCACTATGGTTGCAGGTTCAGGTTTTATACTGTTCACTATGGTTGCAGGTTCAGGCAAGACTTGCAGTCTGGATGATGATCAGGACGCTGGGTTCTCACCATTCTCTCCCAAGACAAAGAGTCTGGGACGTCTGTCAGGCCGGAGCTCCCCTGGCAGTGAGATGCTCACACTAGAACAGTTCCTTACTGAGGCTAATAAAACACAAACAAAGGTTTGACAATTTCATCCTGGCAATAATTTTGACAGTTTTAATTATTCTGTCATGTTTACAGTATTAATTATTATGTTGTGTTTACACTATTAATTATTTTGTTATGTTAGAATTTTGTAGTTCTAGGGTCACAAACTGTAAAGATAATAGTTATAATTAAATATTTCCTCTTTACAGGACAAACATGCTGATATGAAAAACCACGAGGATGCAGAGTCGCACAGCACAACTAGTAATCATTCCGACAACACCAGTAAGGTGATCTTGCGTCGACCACGGACTCTTTCTGCTTCACAGGACAAAATGAGCCGTATTTCCAGCCCACTCTCAGACCTTGCCGTCTCTGGTGATCTTAACATATCAAACATGTCAAGACTTTCTGGCATTTCATCTACCAGCAATGTTCCCGAAACATCACCTCATTATAGAGTGGATGTGAAAACATCTACACCTAAAGTGAAACCTGCAGGTCCTAGACCATATGTTCCACCCGAGAGATCGGATGAGCAGCACAGCAGACTATTCAGCTCTCACGCAACTGCACAAAGAAGTAGTGATCATCCGTCCCCTAAAACACCATCTCAGTACTCCGAGGATCGTTTGTCTTCAGGTTCTTCACACAAATCAGAAGAACATGTTTCTAGGTCATCGTATCGCCAGGAAAATTCCCATTCGTCTGTACCAAGACATGATAACCTTCCTTTGTATGGCTCCAACAGCTCTCAGCAATACGTTCCGTCCTCGCAACCCAACCATTACGTGAACCAGTCATCTTCTGAGACCTATACCGGGTCTTCTAACCAACCACAGACTTATTCTGGACATTCTAATTTAAATTATTTTGTTGGTATGAATCAGCAAAGTCCTTCACAGTACAGCTCAGGTCCTGAACCAGTGCGTTCTCCTCCACCAGCACCAAGCAGTCGTCCAGCCACGAGAGAATTACCAGCAACTCCGTCCGAGCGAGAACAGTGTCTTTCTCCAACTGAGAGGTTGGACAGAATGATGAGCTCTTTACAAACTTCCAACAGCAACTTCAGCTGTAATGCTAGCTACTCAAACAGGAATAACTCATCTGGTTTCGAGAGGTCCAGTCAGGAAGGGAGCTCATCGAGTTTGGAAAGACCTAGTCGTGAGGTCAGACCACAGCGAAACCAGCCCTCCAATCAACAGTCTGTTAACTCGAGCCACAATTCCACACCCATTGGAAGACCACCAGTGTCAGGTAGTTCTACACTTGTTAACCGCATGACAGGAGAGCGAGCAATTCCACACAGTCGACAGAGTGCATCCCAAGCTTTATTTCCACAAGGTCGACCGGTATCAGCAAATCCATTGACTAAACGTCCAGCTAGTGCTCTTGGTCAGTCTAGTAACCACTTGCAAAAGAATGATGCTTCTATGCATTCTGTGACAGACCATTCACCACATGTTAATGACAGGAGGTCTGGAGTTTCTAACAGTGGCTTGAAACCTCACACTGTGATAACACACACAGTGATGTTTCATAACAGTAGTCCCAATCCAAGTCATAGCAGCAAACAGATGCCTGTAGAACGACCCAAATCAGTGCCTCCTCATCTGTTTAATCCTGCCATCCATAACTCTAGTGATGACCATACTAATTCTAGAGGAAAGAATCCTCCCGTACCTCCTCCCCGCCGCAGCCGAGACCAGCTTTCAAGTGGAAGTGATGAGCAACCCACAGTTGGGAGTAACATTAGTCTGTTACGAGAACCAGCCAGAGTGGTAAATAGTGTGGCTGGTCCCCAACAAGTTAACTCATCCAACCAAGCAACTCCACAATCTGCAACCAGAGTGGTAAATAGTGTGGCTGGTCCTCAACAAGTTAACTCATCCAACCAAGCAAATCCACAATCTGCTCTCAACCGGTTATTACCAAATCATTCCAGTCGGCCATTGCTGACACAGACTCCTACGGCTCGTATTCAACCACAGACAAAGTTAGCAAACAGCAGACCTCCACTGTCTCGACCTGTGAAAACAGAGGAACAACCGACAGCGGCAACTACTACATCCCAGCAGCAACAGCAGCAGCAGGGACCAAAAAAGAATGCCGTGTGGTATGAGTATGGTTGTGTTTAGCTTTTTTACACTTAGAACATTCCATTTGGTAAGGACATTGAATGCATGAATGAGGGAGTGTGTTGGTTCACTGTGTGTAGTTGTTAAATCTGTTCTTGTTTGACTCTAACTGTTTATTAAAACAGCTTAGTTGTGTGTCTTTGTCTAGGTCTTGTTTATTTTGAACTTTGGTTACAGGTGAAACAAAACCAATGAGAAAAAAAACAGTATTCTTTGAATGTTAATAATGAGGGCATTTGACATTTATGTGTTGCCAAATATCTATGCAATAGCAGTTTAAACTTTCATAACTTTTTGTTGGAAAGACATTGTACACCATATGATTCTGTCTCTGTTATTAAAAAGTGTTTTAGCAATGAGTTTGTTTAAAAAAAAAAAGCTATAATGCAGGCAAATTCAGTTCTTAATTTTTCTAGTAAGAAAAATTTGTTCATTGGCTAGATTGGGGTACTTCATTCATTCCATATGTTTACGAAATATTTTTTATTTTTTATTTTTTTTTATTTAAAAAAAAAAAAGTTTTATCCTCGATTAATAGTCCTGGATTTGAAGAGGTCCTTATGCTCAATATGTGTATTTTGTTTGTGAATATCTAGTTCAGGTTCTTGTGGTATTTGTGAAATTTGTGCTGTTCTTTGGATGCATTTGTAGTTAACAGCATGTGGAGACAGGTCATTGCTTTCAGTTGCTCTTGCAAAGAATGCATGGTATTTAACGATATAGGTTCAAGTGTATGAGGATAGATAAGTATTTGTGCATGAGCTGTATACTAAAATAGATGTTGAATTATTTTATTTTAATCAATTGTTTTTATATAAATATGTTGTAAAACTTTGATTTTTTTCTTTTTAATTCTAGTGTAGTATTAAATAAGTTTGAATTTTATAATATTTAAAGTTTGAAAATAAGATTATTGTTGATTTTTTGTAATTAGCATGTTTTGTTTCTATTGTCAACTAATATCACAAAAAAATAACCAGAAATAGAAAATATTAAAAACTGGCATGCAAATGATCAAATTGTAAGCAACTAAGTGCAACTTAGTATTTTTCTTTTTGGCAGGCCACGAAGATGACGTTGCATAAATCACTGACTGCATGCTGGGAAAGGTGCCCAGTTATTTCCCTTGGCAATGGGTTCATCTCTTGTGTTATTGTCAAGAGTTTTCTTTTTCGTGTTTACATGAATTTTGCATTTGTTATGAATGGATTTGATTTGTACAACACTTTCCACCATTGGCCTGACACAATTTCTTTCTAAAGATTATCTTCATGCTACATTTATTAACAGCATGTTGTCATAACAACTCATTAACTTGCCTTTACTATCCGCATGATCTACTAACACCAACTGTTGTTTTGTCAAAGCACGTGACTGTGATTATATAATTTTGTGCTTGTGATTGTTCTATTTTTATTCCTGATGATTTTGTCAGTTATTTTTCTCTTTTTATTCCCACACGCCCCCACCCACACAGACTTACGTCTTGGTGCAATATTTAGTTTGTCATTCCATACTTTGTGATTCTCATGTAACTTATTAATTTTTAATATATCGGTAGCAAGACTTAATAATTCAGAGCTATTGCTGCTAGGTTTAGTAAGAGTTTTAATCATTGGTTGTGATTTCTTTTTCATTCTTTGTGTGTTTATTATACTTATCATATGAGGAAGGGTACAAACGTTTGAAGTTACCATAGTGTCACCCCCAATAGCCGATATTCACTTTTGTGCTGGGGGGGTCTTTAAATAAATAAATAAATAAAGTGAGGAAGGGTACATGAATTTAGTTGTCAAATGCATTATAAACATTAGGTACAATCAAAATAATATGTAATACAAAAGTATTTAAATATATATTATTGCTATCATAACAAAAATAACAAGTAAAACTGACTTAACACATTGACTGCCAAACACAATATAGTGGGTTTTTTCCCTTTGCCGCTAAAAGTATACTGATAATCAGCAATGTGATTTATGTGAAGAAAAATGTATAACAATTTTAAACGTTTAACTTCATTACATTGAGGTGTTATTCCCTATTGCTAGCAAACTTACTGATGAGTTATAACCATTGCTGGCATCTTTAATTTACTATAGTGTAGCACTGGTTTTACTACGAGTATACGCATAGTGGCAAAATCTGATACACTTATATCTACATGTATACTCGTAGTTGGCAGTCAATGAGTTAATTTGGTCATATAATCACATTTTGTTCTTAAAATATTTAATTCAAAACATGTCACCAACATTTATGTTAAAAGCCAGACATTTTCTTTCATTTATAAATTTATATTATTTTTTATCCTACCACCTTTAAAAGGAAAGTTTTTTTGTTAAACATGTATATTGTGTTATTTATCATGTTGGGTATTCTAGTAAATTATTACCTACAGTCTTCTCAAACTGTTATACATGTATACCTACACATTTAAGTTGTCATTTCTGTGCTTCCTCATCACATAATTTGTGGCATTGTTCAGCATTATTCCAGCATAAGTGAGCCTCAGTGGTCCAGTCAGGGGCGTAAATCCACTTTAATTATCCACTTTTTGCTTTGAAAAATTGAAATTAAAGGCATAGTCCCATGGAATTTAAGGGGCGTTGTGGTCTAAATATTGATCGCGAATGAAACTTACATGCATTTGTTATACTATATCTCGTTTTCATATCATGCAAGACATTTTAACTGAACCATGGTATAGAGAATTTCATGTCGAGTCTATTGATTTTTTTTCACATTTAAGAATTTCAAATTTTAAGATCAGAACTCCTCGTGGGGCGAAATAAATTGGTACGAAATGTTTTTGCAGCTATAAAAATATTCTGAAATTTTAAAGTAACGGCTAATGAGGGAATACCTGTCATGTGACTCGAAATATATACATCACACGTTCACCAGAAAAAAAAACGCTATTCTTTTTTTCGATTTATTTGTCTGTGAGCATAATTCATTATTATTTTAAAATATTGATAATAAGCGAGATGTGGTGGTTATGTAAGTAGTTTAATGAAGTATTTCTATGGACAAATCAAATGATTATATTTGAAATTAATTCTTTGTTTGGAAATTAATTAGGTCAAGGGTTCATGGGAGTATGCGTTTAAAATGTCTAAATAATAATCTTTACCAGTATTTCTCTTTATTGTATCAATGTAACACTTAATGATCATCATGTGGTCTTAGAACAAATATACCAAAGTACATAGGGGTCATTAATGGCATCAGTCCTGGATGGGTATGGGGGGACACATACCCCCACTTTTTGAACAGGGGGGATGTTCTGTCGCCCCCACTTCCAGGAAGTGATCTTTATCACTGGGTCCATTAGTAGAACGTCAGACTTTCATGCTGAAGACAGTGGTTCAAAACCTGTTGGAGGCTGACTCACACTATAGACTATGGTCAAAAATTACATATGTTTGACATAAATAGCTGATGACTAATAAAACTATGTGTTTTAGTGTTGTTAAATAAACAAAAATATTCCAGCATAATAGAACAAGTTTTTAAAAGGGTTATGTGTTAGAGATTACCTTTTCTATAATTTAGAAAGGTTTCAACATTTGATTGAACTAATTAGAAATTGTAATTACCCTAGGTCATCAAAACGTAAAGTTTGTTTTATTCAGCGACACCTCTAGAGCACATTGATTTTTGTTTTATCATCGGCTATTGGATGTCATACATATTGAGGAAACGTGCTGTCGCTACATAGGCTACTCTTTCCACTAAGCAACAAGGGATCTTTTATATGCACTTTCCTTTAGACAGAACAGCACAGCACATACTACAGCCTTTGCTGAACTAGTTGTGGACCACTGTTTGGAACAGAAAATACCCCTCTGTCATCATGGCTTTGTTAAAATATTTCTTACATTCAATCTTTCACAGAGATATTGTTTTGTACATGATAGCTGAATAATGCTGAACAGAAATGGCTTTTTGTGAAACTATACATTTATCTTCATGGACACAATATGCATGATACCACAACACACTGTGTGTTCCATTTTTCTGGCTATCATTTTCTTAACTGCTTGTAAACATTGTATATGAAATTAACTGGTATGTTTGTCATGTAGTGAGAATTTGATGAAAATATCAACCTAATATAAAATGTTATTAAATGAACCTCTGACGAGTGACATATTAAACCTTAAGTCCAAGGGATATTTTTTCTTTTTTTATTAAACAAACATACATCAATACCAGATGCTTATGTTTGCGCAGGGGAGTCGTTAAAACAATATTCAATCAATCAGTTTGAGAAAATACAATGTTTTACAGTTCCTAATGCATTCCTAAGGGCTGCATGTGACAAAAGCCAGATAACTATATGTATAACAGTGTTTACTTTCACAAGGTACAGGAGTACCAATGTGTAACAACAAATTTATTTTGTTTTCTTCATTTATCCATGTAGTGGAATAAACAAGTTTTGTGAAAATATTCTTCAGTTATTCAGAGAGTTTAATAAATTACATAGCAGAAGAACAGTTAAATCATATTCTCCGATATAATTTTAAATTATGAATAAAACTTGCTCTGTACAATTTATATTACACTAAAGAATTTGTCTTAATGAGATTGTGCTATGCATTTTTGGTTCAAAATATATAAATGGGTAATGAAAAATTGCTTAGAGTGATAAAAACTCTATACCGCTTTTCATGTTCCCCCTCCCACATACCATGTGTCAGATATAAGATACTTTAGATTAGATTATCAACTTAAAACCAAACACTAGGGTTCATAAACACAGGGTTCATAACTTCAAGGGATTTTTTTCCCGTGATTTTCTAAATTTTCAGAAAGCACTTTTTCAAAAAGTTAAATTAAAGCACGAACAAACTTGTTCAAAATCTTAATATATATTTTATAAATAAACAACAAACCACATGATTCATATGTAGAAAATAAACCGTTTGCGAGAAAATTAGATCACCTGTTTCATTTCGGTAATTTAATTGAAAATGGTTGGTTAGAAAAAATTTTGGTATGGAATTTGAAAAAAAATCCAGATATTTGGTAACAATTCCGAAATTCTGGGTATTGGTTAAAGATTCCAGAGTTTTCGGAAAATTTCGGACAGGTGGTCGCCCTGTAAACATTTTTTTAAACACCATGTTTGTTATAAAGTCAATATATTTAATTCACAGGTTGTGATAATTATAGTGACTGCTTGTCCTACATTGTTTTACGTTAAACTTCTTGGGAAGGGAATTAACTCTGTTAGTTGAGTTGGTTTGTTTTTGTTAGCTTTTGTTTTGATGTTTTTTATTAACAGTCTCACTATGGTTGATCATCCTATACCATTTTCTGTGAGCTTTTTTATTACCAAGTGCCTTGATTGGTGAAAAGTGTTTGGTAGCTGGTAGTAGCCTAAGTTTTGAATAAACAAGGATAACTATATTAATCAGTCATTTCATCTATTAAAGGCATGTTTTTCGGATAATTATTTTAAAATACAAATTGTTGCGCCATGTAACCTCGACTTCTGATTTATCCGCTTGTGATTAGTTCATGGTCGTAGCAAGCTATAGGGCAATCAGGGCATTCGCTCCGGTAGCTTTTTTTTTTTTTTCATTTTTCTAAACTCCAGACCGACGGAGCTTGAGAGCCCTATTGTCACTATAAATAATCATGTTTCTCGCCCCGGTAGATTTCATGGCCTGGCTACAGCCCTGTTAGTTAATGTAAATATAGGCAGAAGTTTTAAAGAATTTGCAGGGGTAGTTTGGAGGTTGAAACCACCACACCCTTACTTACAATTTGTTTAATATTTTGCATCCAGTCCTTTGAGGTCAGATGATATATTATACATTAATGAACACTGTCCCCCACCCATACATTCATGAATGTATGTGTGATGTGTATACAAAATGTATATAGATATAAACCTGACACATTAAATCTAATACAATCTTGTTATGACCTTGAACTTATATGACTTTTGAAATCTGACTGACCTTGAATTTAAATAACATCCTTTAATGGATGGGATGTACAGAATAGTGGAACAACGTTTGTAACATAACCTTGACCTTTCATATTTTGCAGTGATGTCATTAAGAATGAAAATAGGTGAAAATAAAATTATAGGCTGCTGTTAAATTTCATGCTAAAACAGCCCAATGGCTGTAAATAACTAGTGTTTACCATATTTAATTAATTAGTATGTGGGCTGGTGACATGTCAAAAGGGTACTAGTGTAGGTGTGTGTAGGGTTGGCAGGGGGGGGTCTCCCAGAACACTGCCCTTTGACTGCCTTGTGCAGAGATATGCTTTTTAGCTATGGATATAGTTTTGTCATTCCAATTTGGCAATACTTGAATTCTTCACAGAACTAATAAACAGAGATGTTGTGGTTCAGTATTGTAACATGAACTGACAAAAAAGTATAGTGGTCAATAAAGAAGTATTCTTTATTTGAAGTCTAATACCTGGCTACTATTTGGTGAATAACTGGCGAAAAATCACCAGGTACCACCTATTACTGACATCCCTGTTTTGAACTGCCACTGCTGACCTTGACATTTCCTAAAGTATCTGTGAAGTCACTGCCACTCTTCTGAAAGAAACCATGATGCCACCTCTAGGTGCAGTGATATCTTAGTCTTATATATATAAGTAACTTTGGTAGTGCTCCATTTACTAAATAGAATTGATTTGAAAATACATTATTTATTCTGTCATATGGATAAAACTAGAACCACCAACATAGCCAACACATCACTGATTCTACTTACCCCACATCCATCTTGGGGATCTACAGAATCAGTCTGGTTTCAGTTATGCTACTGGTTTCTGTATTACTGCTTTTTTACGGTTGCCAAATATTATTATTATACCAAATTACATTTAATGTAGTCTTAAAATATTTGTATCATCTGTCTTTATTTACACTGTTATCCACTTGCTTCACACACATTTCATTTTAACCCACAAAATATGAAAATTTGCAAAAGTCCTGTCCTAATTTCAAAATGTTAACTGGAATGATTTTCAGGTGAGAAATGGATTGTACACCTAAGTGGAGACAACTGACCATTATTGAGCTTAAGTACAAATAAATCATATGTACATTTTTTTAAATGTGGAATGTGTGTTCACATTTGTTTTTTAAGTTACTGTTTTGATATTGTGTGAATCCTTTAGGATCTAGAACAGTCCTGCCCATCAAACATGTTAACTAACAAATCAGCCTAGAACAGCATTTATTGTTTTTATTTGTCCAGTATATTTATTTATTAAGCTTTAATTTGTTGATGTTGTACTAGAGACAACTGATCAGGGTTGTGATATGTGATAAATATTTCGTAATAGTTTTGTACAGTTTACTATTGGTGATAAACAAGTAGTTTTCAGTCCCACAGTTTGTAGTCCAATAAGCTTATAATATAACTTAGTTATAAGCTTAGGGGTCATCCATTTATTTCATCATTTTCACGAGTGTACAAAACATGCTCTTTTTCATGAGCCCCTCATCCCCCACCAAAAAAAGCATACAATTATAAGCATACAAAACGAAAAAAAAGAAAGATGATTTCTGAAATAGTATTTTTTTATTAATTTGAAAAGTGTACATGTCCCTTTAACCGCTCTCACCCCCCTCCCCACCCCAACAAAGTACAGTTTGTATGCTCGTGAAAACGATGGAAAAAAATGGATGATCCCTTATTTGCATTAAGATCTAACGTTTATAGCAAATGCCTTCTTATGTGACACTCAACAGTGATGTCCTAGAGTGTGTATGATAAATGTACATATAAAATTTGTTCTGTGTATTTAAATGAATTTAAATCTTTACACACATATTTGCATATTGAAATTATTTTTGAAACCAGATTATGTACATTTCTATGAATAAATAATGTATGAAATTTATTACGTTTTTCAGTTATTATTTATAAATGTCTCAGCTGTTCAAATGTCATAGACAAATTGTGTGGCCCGGAAGTTGCAATTAAATACCAGTGTCTATTGCAGATTGATCCTACTCCAGTCTTATATAATCTCATCAACTTGACATTGAAACTAATTAAATACCAGTGTCTATTGCAGATTGATCCTACTCCAGTCTTATATAATCTCATCAACTAGACATTGAAACTAATTAAATACCAGTGTCTATTACAAATTGATCCTACTCCAGTCTTATATAATCTCATCAACAAGACATTGAAACTAATTAAATACCAGTGTCTATTACAAATTGATCCTACTCCAGTCTTATATAATCTCTTACCAAAGTACAATTACATACCTAGGGATTCACTAGACTTGCAAAACCTGCATAAAGGACACAATAAAATGTTATCTGGACCATGGGACTCGTATAAAAATGTAAAAACTGTAATCCACTCAGTTGTGAATAAACAATAGTGGGTGGGGTGGAGTCTGTACTGGGACATTTTAGTGCCATAAAAAAGAATTCATTTATTCAGTGTAAACCAGATAAACATTAACTATTAAGACTGAATAAATATTTTTTCTTAATGCAAAACCCTATTTTCTGCAACTCTTTACTAAATTGTGGACCCTTTGGTTTTTGGTTGAAACCATCAGAAAAGAAACAGGTGAGTCCAAGGGACCCCTCTTTTATAAAAGTCATGTAAACCCCTGCATGCCAGTGTCTACTGCAAATTTATTTAACTCCTGTCAGACCCAATCGCATGTCCACTAGACATTGAAATTACAATTACATTCCAATGTCTATTGCAAACCGATCCTATTCCAATCTTATATAATCTCTTATCAACTGGATATTGAAATTATAAAATTTTACATACCATTGTCTTTTGCAAATTGATCCCAAGTACTCCAGTCTTACATAATAACTTTACATTGAAATAATAATTAAATATCAGTGTCTATTACAAATTGATCCTACTCCAGTGTTCCATAATCTCTTATCAACTAGACATTGAAAATAATTAAATATCGGTGTCTATTACAAATTGATCCTACTCCAGTCTTACATAATTTCTTATCAACTAGACATTGAAACTAATTAAATATCAGTGTCTATTACAAATTGATTCTACTCCAGTGTTACATAATCTCTTATCAACTAGACATTGAAACTAATTAAATATCAGTGTCTAGTACATAATCTCTTATCAACTAGACATTGAAACTAATTAAATATCAGTGTCTATTACAAATTGATCCTACTCCAGTGTTACATAATCTCTTATCAACTAGACATTGAAACTAATTAAATATCAGTGTCTATTACAAATTGATCCTACACCAGTGTTACATAATCTTTTATTAACTAGACATTGAAACTAATTAAATATCAGTGTCTATTACAAATTGATCCTACTCCAGTGTTACATAATCTCTTTATCAACTAGATATTGAAACTAAAATTAAATACCAGTGCCTATTCCAAATTGATCCTACTCGTCTTACATAATTTGTTTATCAACTAGATATTGAAACTATAATTACATATAAGTGTCTATAGCAAATTGATACTACTCCAGTCAGACCAAATCTCTTATCAACTGGATATTGTAATTGTAAATTGTAAGGAATTTGTGGTAGTCCTAATATTTATGTTGAAATGTAGGCTATGCTATCGGTTAAATTCAAACAACTAATTAATATCAAGCTATCTAGTAGTGTTCTTTATATGACAACATGACATTGAGGATCATATTCATCCTTTGAAAGAACATATTGTACACTATTGTTTTGGAATGTGCAATAATATTATACTACTGTTTTTAGGTATTAATTTGCCACTTGCAACTATGATAGCGTACCTTCAGTGTTCAGCTCAGGATTATTCCTTCACAGTATTGGATAATTAATATATTCGTCCAGTTACTTTGTTTCATAACAAACATGGCAAACTGTCTGGTGCAGTTAACACACTCCTGAAAGACAACTCTTTGAGGATGTATAGTGATTGCTAAGCAACATTATATAATCAGGCCCGTACGCAGGATTTTTTTTAGGGGGGTGCTTTTGTGAAGGCCCGAATGTTTTATTTTCATTTTTAACGTTATTCTAGTAAATTAGCGTTTGCATTTACGGACCTCGACAGATTTAGGGGGTGCGTGCGCACCCCCCTTGCGTACAGGCCTGATATATATACACACACACATACCCATCCACACACACACACTCACTCACACACACAAACACACACGCACCCACACACAGACACACATATAATATTGTATATACTCTCCTGTATGTGTGATAGTGTCCATAATAGATCCTTTGCAGCTAATCGGAAAGAGTAGACTATGTGACAGTAGTGGGTTTCCTTTAAAGATCATGAGTCGCAAAATACTTTATGTTTAGCACTTAATAGCCGCTGAATTCACAATGTGTTGGGATGTCGTTAAACAACCTGTCATTTCCTTTTTAGTATTTGTGCGTTATTATTTTTTAAACTTGGCCTATGTTCTCAGAAAAAACAACTCTTTAATATTCTCTTTAGGCCTCAGAGTGTGAGACGTGTTTGTTTTCAGCGAGGAAGTGTGTTGACGAAAAAGTTGAGATGTTGAAGCACAAACAGGACGAGGAACCTGGCTTCCTAGAATATCTCTTGTCTGAACCCACCATGTCCCGGCTAGAGGTCTACGCCAACGTTACTGAAATGATGACAGGTAGCGTTGACACGGTACGGAAGCACTCCAAGCAGTCTTCAAGAGTATTAAAATATTTGTCAAATACTAATCTTTATTATCCACAATAATGTTCACAATAATGGTGCAGTAAATACTGTATTGCCTATTGATGCAATACGTAATCAGACACAGACACAGGTTTTAAGGAAATGGAATGTTATTGTTCAGGCCCGTACGCAGGATTTTATTTAGGGGGGTGCGTTTGTGAAGGCCCGAACGTTTTCAACGTTATTCTAGTAAATTAGCGTCAATCCAAATTTGCATTTACGGATCTCGACAGATTTGGGGGGGGGGGGTGCGTGCGCATCCGTCGCATCCCCCTCCCCTGCGTACGGGCCTGTTGTTTTCCCATTTTTAATCAATACTATTTAAATATGTAAGTATAGAAATAAAGACGTATTTAACATCCGTTTCTGCTCAAAGGTTGAAATGTCAGATCTTCAAGACTGCTGGAACGATTGTGACATTCGGGCTGCGGTCTAGCGATATTGAAGACCAGGGGGATCCGGGGGGCATGCTTCCCCGGGAACATTATGAAATGTAGAGACTGGAAAAAACAACTATTTAATGTCTTCTGGATAAATTATAGGGGCGGCGGCCGCCGCTCCCATTTCGGCGGCCATGTGTGCACTCAGGAACAAACATAATTTAGAGTCTTAAAAATATCATATGATATAAATTTGACCTTTTATCCGGAACCTAAACATTAAAAAACGTCCCCTTAACAAACAGACGTTTTTTTGTTGTTGTTTTTTTATAACGCGCAGTAGTCCTACAAACATGCGCAGTTTATTCCTGTTCCCTCTTATTTAAATAATTAAACGAATAATAGTGACAAAAATATAGTTATAAAGTGACAATAAATGAATGTATTTATTTGTTGTGGTGCAGACGTCTAACGTGGTGCAGATGATAATGTATGAACTGTCCAGACACCCGAACGTCCAGCAGAAACTGTATGATGAAGTCACCAGCGTCTTACCGGAAGGCGACCTTCCCACTCCAGCTCAACTTCAGAACATGCCTTACTTGAAAGCTATCATTAAAGAAACTCTCAGGTTTTCATTAATATTTTAATAATTTAATTATAACAGATTATATTTAACCAGGAACGTGTTATTGTCATAGTTTCATTGAACCATACTGCGCGTGTAGTATTCAAGAATATGTGAAGACGTTAACGGCAACACGATTAGGGTCATAAATTTCCATAATTTGACCTGATACTGCCATCTATAATTGCATAAGAAGAGGCTTGTTTTCAAATGTCCCTATGAAGAGGCTTGTTTTCAAATGTCCCTATACATGCAGAACGACCAGAGTCCTTCTTAAATACGGTCAATACGAAGTAGAAAAAAAGCTTACAATTCAACGTCATTTCTGTAATTCGAAGTCAGGAAACCTGGTGAAAGTCATTAGCTTCGCTTGGGGAGGCCATGAGGGTCATGTACTTCCCAAATCACCACTCCTTTTTCTCCACCGCTTTTTTTATATTTTCCTGTCATGCAGTTAACAAACTCATAGTGTGGGTGTCCCCCCCCCCCCCACCACCAACACACACACCAATACAAAATCCTGACTATGGCATTGGTAAAAATATCACACACCCCCCCACACACACACACACACACATACACACACACACCCCTCCCAACTAGTGTATTGCCGGTTTTGGTAAGGGATATAGTAAAGAATCTGGATCTGAATGATACCCAGTAATTACCATTGAGCATTTTTTTTTTTTTTCAAAATGGGGGTAGTTGATTTGATCAAAAATGTCTACTTGGCGTAATCAACCAACACTTCCAACGATTTTATTTTCTTGTTAAAACAGACTCTACCCAATAGGAAATAGCATTAACAGAGATCTTCAAAAGGATATGGTCATCTTGGGATATCACATTCCAGCAAAGGTAAAGCATTTTAATACTTATATAATAACCAGTTAGATAAAAACAGTAATTGATAAGATATATTTTAAAAGGAACGGAGTATTTGTTTACAACCCAGCACATTGGTTAATCAACAGGACCCCTTTTTACCAAATGCTACAGACGTAGCACTAGCTTAATCCAGGACTGTGGGAGACACCTTGAACTAGCAATTAAAATACGATGTGGTGAATCATATTCCACTGTCAGATCCAATCAAAAAGCTCGTAAGCCTATTCCAGCATTCTGTTTTTTTTTTCCTTTCTAATATTTGAATAATGTTTCGGTGGGTAAAACTAAAAACGGGATATACGGTTGAGTTGGCGTATGAAGAGTACAGTTTAGGCTGGATTAAATAATCTTCCCAGTGCTTTCGTTTTGGCTTTATTTAAACAATCAGTAACACCTATAAGTCTAGATCTAATGGGTTTGCTAAAATTCGTGAAAGAATAGTGTGTTAGTTTATGTTCTTTTATCTTCCAGATAACTGTGTCTGCCTCACTGTACGTTCTTGGTCGTCTGCCATCTTTATATGAGGATCCGGAGTCATTTCGTCCAGAGAGATGGTTACGTGGAAATATCCAAAAGCAAGACAAATTGAGCCACTTCGCCTTTTTACCTTTTGGACACGGTCTCCGGATGTGTATAGGTACGCATTTCATTTCATGAACTTGGAGGGTACTTGTATTTATATAGACTTTTAGTAGACAAAAAGGTAATGAAAATATTGAATTGTATATGTATTTAAAAAAAGCGAATTTTTTTTGTTGGTTTTTTTTTTTAGTTTTTTTTTCTTGCACATTGTACATTAGGATTTTGACTTTAACTGTTGAATGTTTATGTTGAATGTTAATGAAGTACATTTATATTTATATCAGGACGTCGAGTGGCAGAATTGGAAATGCAGGTGTTAATCGCACAGGTAGATACTATTTACAACAGTATTAATTTGAACACTTGTACCATTCCAATACTTTTTTTCTAGATAGCTTATGTGTGCTTAATAGAATTTATATTACATTTTATAGGCATTAAACATTTCTTTGATGAAGTTTCTATCTGTTGATTTTTGGCGACTTAAAATTATATTTTATTTAGCAATGTCTAGACTACTATATTAAAACGTATTAAGCAGTGACGATCTGTTATAACTATTGTACGAGTATTGTTTATATTTCCCTATCATACTGTTTTTATAAATTATAAATATGAACCGTCTACAACATGGTTATATTTTGATGTAAATTATTTGTTTCTTTACAGATGATATTGCGATATAAAATTGAACCGGTTACAATGGAACCAGTTGTTTTGAAGACTGCTCTAATTCTTCTACCGTCTAAACCAATTGACGTTCGGCTGATTGACCGAAAATAATGATTTAAATGCGGATCATTAAAATATTTAATTTATAAATAATTCATGTTTAATTTAGCGACTACTGAGACAGTTACATCACCACCAAAAATAGTGAACTGGTATATTTAGTTGATTACCCCCCCCCCCCCCAGCACAAAATAAATATCGGCTACTGGGGGCGGCTATCTCATGTGTCACGAATTTACTTTCATTTTATTTATTTTATTTATCATATGCTTCATCCTAAATATTTACGTGCCCAACTAATGTATTATAAGCTATGTTTATTTAATACAATGATGCCATTTTATGACTGAGATAAAAAAAAATATTCAGGCCCGTATGCAGGGTGGGGCGGGGGTGCGACGGGTGCGCACGCGCCCCTCTAAATCTGTCGAGGTCCGTAAATGCAAATTTGGATTGACGCTAATTTACTAGAATAACGTTAAATACGAAAATAGAACATAGATATCCGCTTCAGGCCTTCACAAACGCACCCCCTAAAGAAAATGTTCGGGCCTGTATTGTACATGTCTATAAATAAAATGCTTTGATAGTATAATCTTATACCGAGTATGATTTGGAAAAACGTTCTGCAATTGCCAAGATTAGACTGGCCTCTGTTATAAAACTTTCGTATTAGGCTTCTATTCTACAAAGTCTGGAGACTATAATGCCATTACAACGTCATTTAAATAATATGTAACAATCATCCCTTGATTTACCATTAAGCATATTAAGAACGTGCTTATGGCACCAAGGGGAAAGGGGGTTACCAGAGCAAGTGAAAAAGGGTACGGTACCACCACCATAAAACAAAAAATTACCGTGGCTGAAACAAAACTGTGAAAAGGTAACCACCACCACCACCAATGTGCTTAGGGCATCAGTCGGACTTAATTCGACACTGTAACACAACATATATATATTCGCTGGAAACCACATAGGGTGGGAAACGCGCGTATTCTTAGGAGTGGTTGGTATGGAAACTACCTGAAATATGAAGTCATGATATCTGGTGCCAAAAATGTCTCCTTTTCGACAAATCCGTTTGACCTAATGATACAGAAGTCTGAATAAAATAAAAGAAACATACATAGCTCGTTTATTGGTTTTTGAAAAGTCAGTAGTTGACGGTTTGTGTTCTTAACATTAGTTCACAAAACTAATAGACACACCCAGTTGGCACATATCATAGGGGCGTTGGAGCCGGGGAGGGGGGAGCTGCAGCGAATATTTCCCATAAATATGTTCTTATTCAGTTGAATTATTCACCGGTAAATTCTGATGCAAGCCCGTAGCCAGGATTTTTGAATGGGGGGGTCTTTCTGGTATTAAAAGGGCACTTGCGAGCAACATTTGGCTGGGCGCAAATAACTTCAAAAAGATGGGAGGCTCTAGCCTAGTTTGAAAGGGCACTGCGGAAAAAGGGGGGTTCGTTCGAACCCCCTGGCTACGGTCTTGTGATGTTCAGAAACGGGAGCAGTCCCACTCTCCCGCTCCAAATAGGAATTTCGTTCCAACGCCCCATTATCATAAATACTTAAAATGAGCTTGCTTTGGTTTCAGAGTGAGTCTCAGAGCGTCACGAAAAAAAAAATAGAAGCGAAGTCTTTCAATTGTAGCCGCCCTTCAAATTCACATCTGGCGCCTATATTCAGTCTTGCCCACAGGCGCTCGGAATTGTGGGCAAGACAGAATAGAGGCGCCAGATGTGCATTTGAAGGGCGGCTACAACGTACCGGTACCCAATAAATGTAAATATTGTCGCCAAAAAAAGGCCGTCACAGATTACTGAGGGGCAAATCCCCCACTCCAGGCGCGGAAAAAAGATTTCTGAAAGAGGGGTCCAAATGTGGATTTCTGAAAAGGAGTGGGGACCAAAATTGATGAGTGAATAAAAATAGGGGAATTTTTTTTAATTTTCACTTCCTTCCAATCAGGTGGAAAAAAAATCGAGTAAATGGGCGGTAATTCTGACCCCCTGGACCTTCCCCCTGCACTCCCGGCTGCGCCGGCCCTGTTTATCCCCATATTCTACTTTTCACTTCGAGTCGGTGGTTCATGAATGATATCTCCCAAAGGTTGTGGTCCATATGCTATCATGTACAGGGCCCTCGAGAGGAAAAAAATGTGCTGGTGCGACACCTTTTGCAGGGCCCCCTGCCCCCGGCCCCACCCCCCTTTTCCAACACTAGTCATATATGTAGATGATTCATTTGCACTATACATGTATCTATGACAGTTGGAAC
>JAULBS010079936.1:0-19352 GCA_032355785.1 Symmetromphalus regularis | reverse complement strand
TTGTGTAAGAGCATTGGTACTTGTTGAATTATAGTGTTGTGGAAGAGCATTGGTACTTGTTGAATTATAGTGTTGTGGAAGAGCATTAGTACTTGTTGAATTATAGTGTAGTGGAAGAGCATTGATACTTGTTGAATTGTAGTGTTGTGTAAGAGCATTGGTACCTGTTGAATTGTAGTGTTGTATAAGAGCATTGGTACTTGTTGAATTGTAATGTAAGAGCATTGGTACTTGTTGAATTGTAGTGTTGTGTAAGAGCATTGGTACCTGTTGAATTGTAGTGTTATGTAAGAGCATTGGTACTTGTTGAATTGTAATGTAAGAGCATTGGTACTTGTTGAATTATAGTGTTGTGCAAGAGCATTGGTACTTGTTGAATTGTAGTGTTGTGCAAGAGCATTGGTACTTGTTGAATTGTAGTGTTATGTAAGAGCATTGGTACTTGTTGAATTATAGTGTTGTGCAAGAGCATTGGTACTTGTTGAATTGTAGTGTTGTGTAAGAGCATTGGTACTTGTTGAATTATAGTGTTGTGGAAGAGCATTGGTACTTGTTGAATTATAGTGTTGTGTAAGAGCATTGGTACTTGTTGAATTGTAGTGTTGTGTAAGAGCATTGGTACTTGTTGAATTGTAGTGTTATGTAAGAGCATTGGTACTTGTTGAATTATGAATTGTAGTGTTGTGTCAGAGCATTGGTACTTGTTGAATTGTAGTGTTGTGTAAGGGTTTGATATGTTTTATTGTAATGTTGTGTATGGCACTTGTAATGTTTACAACACTTTGTAATTCAGAACTGATACGTTACAACTCTTCATAGTTCTGTAATGTTTACAACATTTTCTAATTCAGAATTGATATGTTACAACTCTTGAAGTCTGTAATGTTTACAACACTTTGTAATTTGGAACTGATATGTTACAACTCTTCATAGTTATGTAATGTTTGCAACACTTTGTAATTCGGAGCCGATACGTTACAACTCTTCATAGTTCTGTAATGTTTACAACACTTTGTAATTCAGAACTGATAAGTTACAACTCTTCAAGTCTGTAATGTTTACAACACTTTGTAATTCAGAACTAATACGTTACAACTCTTCAAGTCTGTAATGTTTACAACACTTTGTAATTCGGAACTGACATGTTCAAGTGATCCGGTGGGATTGTTTCTAATTGCTTTGTTTGTATAGCTGAGGAAATTGTATTTCCCATGCCGTGCTGACACTGTAGCAATACATTAGAGAGATTAATCTGCATTCATGCTTTATGAATGATAGAGGAATACTGATCGCAAGCTAATATTTATGGAAAGGAGACGAATCGTGTGATATACTGGCCGTGTCATCTCGAGTGAACACATTAATGATCATTGTGGAAGATAAACCGATCAATAGGAACAAATTAATATCGTAGACCTCGTGATTAGCTGCAGTTTGGGCAGGATGGTCAGTATCGTATGATATCCAAATCTCAGGTCTGGGAAATCACAAACTAAAATAGATTTTATAATATATATATATTTTTTTTTTCTGCGTTGAGTTTGTGGTTTTACTGAGAGTTGTTAATGGATTTTTCTCTCAGTTCTTTTCAATTTATAAACTACATGTATTCATTATTTTACTGGGTTTATATAGTGTTTATATAGTGTTTATATGTAAATGCTAACACTAAAGTTATTATTATTTTTATTTGTTTTTTATATTGTACCTCTGACATTGCTTAAAGTAAAACATAATTATTAAACTTCCCATTGTCAATATCTATTGTAAAAAAAAAATTAAATCAAATAAAAGAAATTAATATAATTGTTTTCCTCTTTATATTATTTAAAAAAATATTATTTTTTGTAATTGTTTAGCATTCTTTTCTTTTTTTTAACCAAGATTATGGTAATTGGAAGAAGTAAAACAGTAAACAAAGTAATAAAAAAGATTTTCAAAATACCACCGGTTGCTAATTGAAAAGTTTGGTCTTTGAGCACTGAGAGCAAGAAAATCTCCTTTTGTTGACAGATGAATATATCTGGATTTATTTAGAATGTTCTGCACAAAAATACAAAATGTGACTGTTAAAGGTATTTAATTAGCTTTAAAAAAACCCACATTGATTTCCATTTTTCTCACTGGATATATTGAGCACACACATACATGCATGTAACAAGATACATTTTAAAATATCCACTGATGATGAATAGTACCTTGCCTGCCAGTAGCCAACTGTTTCCCATGTTGTATTTACCTGTAGCAGGTACATGTTAACCTAGGATTTGTTCACAACACACTGTCAACAGATTGCATTTCCCAGATCATTTATACCAAAGGAAAGGATTGGTTTAATGACACCTCAGAACATTGTTTATTTAATGGCTATTATGTGTCTTACATATGATGTTTTGGGACTCATGGTCTTTGGAGGAAACCCGCTACTGCCACAAAGACTATATTTTGCGATTAGCACAGACAGAGACAGCATATACATGTACCAAAACCTCTGATAAAGTAGTTGTGGACCACTGGTTGGTGTAAATGGCTTACACATACTCATTGAATCTTGTGGAGTATTCACTGTAGGTTGCACCTAGTATCAAGATTAAAAATCCTATGCTTTGTCTGAGATTTGATCCCAAGACCTACCAAATATGAATCTGACAGCTATTTATGACCAGTTTTCAATATGTAAAAAAGTTGGCTAATAAAGAATGTTGACCAGGGATAGGAAGATAGGTCTGTTTGAAATATGAGTTTCATTAAGAATATATTTTGTAAGCTTGTTAGCTGTATTTAGAGTTGGCTGGATATTGGGGTGAGGAGGTGAGGAGGATCAACTCATCAATCACTGAATAAGAGAAATGCTGTTTAATATCGCTGCTGCAGTTGGTGCTATGAAACCAGTCTTTCTAATATTGTCTTCTGTTAGATAACACATTGGCTTCCTAGATGTGTGATCTCATTTGTCCAAAATTGTTTCTCATACCAACAGTTGATTTTTACCATGTTCATAATTACTACATGTATATGGTTTATTTTATATGTTTTATCATTATATTATTCATGGTTACCCATATTGAAAATAGCTTTATACACTGATTTGTTTTAAATAATTATGATATTATTCATGGTTACCCATATTGAAAATAGCTTTATACACTGATTTGTTTTAAATAATTATGATTTTGCCCTGGTATAACCTCCAGTAGTTTATATTTATTTTTGGACTGGAGGGGATGTTTAACAATCAGTCATTCATACTAACCACTATGCCATACATAAGAACAGGAAAGGAATAGTGAACAACACCCGGAGCGGGATGTAGCTGAAACGTTAGAGTGTCTGCCTGTGAACCGGTCGGTCGTCGGATCGATCCTTCTCAGTGGACCCATTTGCAGTTAGGGCTATTTTCCATTCCAACCAGAGGTCCACAACTGGTTCATCAAAGGCTGTGGTATGTGCTGTCCTGTCTGTGGAACGGTGCAAATAAAAGACCCTTTGCTGCTTATTGGAAAGAGTAGCCTATATGGTGGCAGCAGGTTTCCTCTAAATACATATGTCAAATTGACCATATGATTGACGTCTAATAGCCGATGATGAGATAAAAATCAATGTGCTCTAGAGGCGCCATTAAATAAAACAAACTGTACTTTTTACTTTCTATGATTAGGCTTTTCACCATCCAAAACATAGCCCACAACTGATGTATCAAAGGTCATGGTATGTGCTCTCCTGTCTGTGGGACAGTGCATATAAAAGATTTCTTGCTGCTAATTGAAAAATATAGTACTTCTCTGATAACTATGTGTCAAAATTATCAAATGTTTGACATCCTAGCAGATGATTAATATATCAATGTGCTCTAGTTGTCATTAAACAAAACACAAAACTCATATTTAAATGGTAGATGTCCTTTAAACAATGTTATATTAACTGTACAGCATCGCATGCAATTAAGAAAATGTCTATGAAAAATTAAATGCTGTGGAGAATTAGTGTCCACAGCAATTTTACCTTTCACGTTTCCAACTCTTAAGTTTAGTAAAAAAAAATTAAATTAAAAATTAAAATTTAGTCTTCAACAGAAAACGTGTTGCAGAGAACGAAAAATTCTGCGGCAATTTCCACGACGCTGCTGATTTTTGCATGCTATTTCAGGAGATGATACAGTGTAATGTTGACATACCTGATCTCCAGAGAAGGTAGATGAGGGAGGAAGTCATTGCCAACAAAGAAACACATGAATACCCAGTCATCAAGAGCCCTCTGAAAAACACAGTCAATAAAGATAACAGTGATTACTAAACAAATAAAAAACATATAAGACAGATGTCAATACACAAGAAAATGACATAATAACACTTAATTTTTTTTTAAATCATTCACTATTTGTATCATCCACCACAATACCTTTAGAAGCTCATAACAATAGAGAACACAGTGGATAACATTCTAGAATTTCATAGTTTCAGTTGAAAACAATAGTCTTTATCTCTAGTAAGATAACCAAATGGAAGCAACCTACTTATCATGCGTAACCTCTATAGTTACAACTGTCTAAGACATTAACTGATAATCGGTTCCATAGCTGAATCATAAGAACAATATGACAAGAACAATGTGACAAGAACAATGTGATTACCTCAAAATCATACTCAAATGGCAACCCATCCATTAGCAGCTCCTTTTCTAGATATTCTCTCAGTATATTCAATCTGATGAAAATAAACTCTGTTTCGGATCCAATAGGTTTATTAAGCTCATCATGCTGAAAAACAAAAACACTGTGAATTACTAAACAAGAAATTAATGCATCTTACATTTTTAAAACCTGCATGATAGCGTGAGTAAAATTCAAATGTGTTAATTAATTTGGGACTGATTTATTCACCAAAATACAACTGCCTGATACTTTACTACTGAGGTACAAATTTAATATGAGAATAAGGTTAAAGAAATGTGCAGCTTCAGAACCAAAAGGGTGTAAGATGGGGTAGCAGATTGAGGAGAAAAGGGCCAAAAACTGTTTATCACCTAGACACAAGTTTTAAGTGGAATATTTGTTTTGCTTTCAAGATAAATGTGGGATAGCTTCAGTAATCTACACACACTGTTTGTGCACCAGATGTAGCTCACTTAGGGGCTTACATACTTTTGATTCTGAAGCAGCAAATTTATGTTACAGAATTCTATATGTGGAATATTTTTTTTTCAAGATAAATGTGGGATAGCTTCAGAAATCTACACACTGTTTGTGCACCAGATGTAGCTCACTTAGGGCTTACATACTTTTGATTCTGAAGCAGCAAATTTATGTTACAGAATTCTATAATGCATGGACATAGATTCATTTGATATTATTATTTTAATGGCAGAAGCCATCTGGGAATCTAATAGCTCTAGAACTCCTGTGCACCAATTTTAAATGTACATTTATTTAGTAAAAGTCAAAGTGTTATTATAAAATGCATATATACCTCGCCACATTTTTCTTTTGGTAACCCACAGCAGTCTTTCATTTCATGCCCTGGAAAACCAATATTTGTAATAAGAACTTGAGTTACCTGCAATTTACTACACATGAATATCTTTATAAAAATTATAACAAAATTAATCTAAACTAGAAACAAAGAATTCATTATTTAAAAGTAAAATCTGTTATTGCGAGGCAAGGGTTAATTTTATGATGACACTAAGACATTTGCCATCATACCCAGGGATTTATCCAGGCTTTACACAGTATCGAACATAGGCTTCTTCCCAAAGGTAAATGGCACAGAAAATTCCCTATTTCTGGAATATATTAAAATTAAATTAATATAATTATATGGTTTATATAATATTAGTTATATAAATTCGGTGATGTGAAAAAAACTTACAAATTATTATTAAAATTGTGCGAATTTTCCTAATCCTTTCAGCCATAGGACCCTGGTGGGAAATCCTAGATAAAAATCCTAGATAAATCCCAGATTCCCCATAAAGACCATTTACATCTTCTGTTGTGTCCTATGCACCTTGTATACTCCTTATTTTGGGGGGAGGGGGGATGTTTTCCTTTGAGGTGGGGGTTGAAGATTTATTTATTTAATGACACCCCCCCCTAGCACAAAAGAAAAGCATCGGCTATTGGGGGTCACACTATGGTTGGGGAGGGTTGTTGAAGAATGCATAGGCATATGTTTATTCTTTTTATGTTAACATATTTTATGGGTCACTGAAAATTAATATGTCATTTCGTGTATTTACTGTTTCAATATTTATTTAACACTATAGTTATTCAATAAACAGTAAATCTCACCCAATTGACCACACAGTTCACATGGTCTTGGTTGATTCGGCTTGAATTCCTCTCGAATGATTGTGAAATAAGGCTCATGTGTTGCCAGTCCTACAGTTACAAAATGTTTATGTGACAGATTGCATTTTCGCTTCATTCATTTGTAACAATTTAGTTCTCCTGATATAGCAAAATAACATAGTTGGTAAAAAAAAATATATGGATATTAAATGAGTTTCCATTTCGTATCATGTCCCGAGTGAAATAATGTTCAGTTGTCACGAGATTTGGGAGTGACAATCAAAATTATTTCACGAGGGACATAAAGATGATGTGAAATGGAAGCGATTTAATATCCTACTTATTAACCATTATCAATTTTAAGTTTTCCCTTTTTGGAAACAAACTATGCTAAATAATATGACATCAAAGTGTTACGTCCAGGTATGACAAAAAAGTAGGGCGTAAACAAGATATGTTGAGCCACATGGGTAATTACTAGTCTTCTGTAACCAGATATTTTGGCTTTTCAATTAATATATAAATTACAAAATGCAATATTAGTTATGAAATATAATAAATAACTTACCTAACATAATCAGATCGGCTGAAAAAGAAAATGAAAACACTGTTAAATTCTGTTTAAAATATTCATGCCATAATTAAAATATCATCAATTTAACCTGTATTCTAATATATGAAATAGTTAATAGATTGAGAAAATAGCTTTAACTTATCCCTATCAAGTTTATACTAAGTATTAAAATGAAGCGACTCATTACATCAATGTATCAGAAGGATCTAACTTTACCTAAAGCCAACACACCCTGACCCTGCTTTATTTGCATAAGTGTACTAGTTACTGAGTTAAACAAAACGGTGCCCGTCAAGATGAACCTGCAGACAAGAACAAGTTTTAGATTATTCTACTCACCGTCAGCTCCACATAAACAATGGTGGGTTTGGGGATCGTGATCAGGCTGGGCTGAAATAGATAAAATATTTTGAAAGTTAGAACAAAAAATATTCCTAACAATAAATAAAGCGACCTTTCGTACTAATACTGAGAGGACGGCACATACCATGGTCTTTGTTCATTGGTCATGTAGCAAAGGCTTGAAAATATGTTTACGCACAATTCTTGAGTTGTGACAGACCACCAACATGTGATTAAACCCACCTCTCTGTTTTCTGATGTAATCCATGATCTTGTGTTCTCCCTCTCCCGGGACATTGGCATCTGACAGTATCACCTTAATATCAGCCCATCCAGGATCATTGTTCAGTCGATCATGAATGTAAAATCTCAAACAGTCAGCCAACCGGAACATGAAGGGAGTTCCCTGTAGATAACAGAAAGTAATTAAAATATTAATACACCATTTTCATACCCAGAGTCATAAAACCTGCATACTGTAAGCAACATAACATTATCTGGACCAGGTTATGTAATCAGCTCAGTCATGAATAAACAATAGGGGACAGTAGGGTTGGATGCGTAGGGGTTGAACAGGGACTTTTTACTTTCATAAAAGAATTCACAGAGCTATTGTTTTAATGTATAACTTATTTTCTGCAATTCTTGGGACCCTTAGGATTTAGGTTTGGACCCCTAGAACAGAAAAAGATGAGACCCAGACATCCCTATTTCAGAAAAAGCAGATAAACCCCTGTATACATCTATTTTAATCAAATTAATACTTCTGTCTAGGTGTCTCTATAATAAAAGATTAAAAACTGGGTATTTTTTACTTTCAGGTTAGGACTTTTTACTCTAAAATTGTGAATAGAACAGCATTTAGGAAATAGTGCTGAATATCAGTCAAGTTAGCAATATAGTTGATAAAATTCTGTAAACAGTTACATTTTGATCATTTTTATGATTATTGTTAAAATGTTCAAATAGTGTGTCACGTTACTTATCCAAATATTGTGTACAGTAAACCCACCGTTTAGCAATATAGTTGATAAAACCCTGTGAACAGTTGTTTTGATTATTTTCATGATTACTATAAAAATGTTCAAATAATGTGTCACGTTACTTATCCAAATATTATTGTGTACAGTAAACCCACCGTTTAGCAATATAGTTGATAAAACTCTGTAAACAGTTATGTTTTGATTATTTTCATAATTACTGTAAACATTTTCAAATAATTTGTGACGTTACTTATCCAAACACTATTCTGTATAGTAAACCCACCGGTGTGATGCAGTTGCTATCAAATTTTTCAGAAGCTGGCTTTTCTGGTGGTAAGCTCATTCCTTTCTGTTCGAGTTCTTGTCTTAACTTTATCATTTCTTCGTTTTTCTCCCTGAAAAGAACAATCCATGTGTATATGAAATGTTTTATCAATTCCATGCAGTAAAAGCTTGAAATAAAACAAACTAAATTAGTACCTGTAATTCAACCTCTGCAATTAAGAAAATGTCCACCGCAAAACAGATGTTGTGGAGAAATATTGTCTATGGCATTTTCCATGGCAATTTCACCACTTTATTGTTAATAATAACAAAAAAATACACATTGAAATAAACAAATTAGTCCATGGAAAAAAAAGTGAGGCAGACAATGAAAAACTCTGTGGCTATCTCCACGGCATGGGTGATTGCCGTGGGCAATTTTATGGGTTGTGTAATTTGATACCATCTGCCGTAAGTAATTATAATTTAAAATGGGGAAGGAACTTAACAAATCAAATGAAGTTAAACAATCTAATGCTTCGAATTACATACTCTGTCTCTTTAGACGCTCGGAATCTTCTGGATCTCTGCTGGTTCATCTTGGCTCTGGGAGCCTAAAATAGAAAGTACTTCACCTTAGTAATGCATATATTGAACCCACTTTAAAAAAGTGTATGGAAATATTTAAATGAAGTTTAATTTTCTCAATAATTATGAGGGATCTGATGCATTACATTGTTTTAAATAGTTTGAGCAATAGATTATGAATATACGTGTGATTACATAATTTTTCATTTGTTTGTTACATATTCTTCTTTATTTCTCCCATATTAAACTGATCCTGTTTGATCGAGCAAGAATTTTAGCTAAATTCAATATGTGATTATTTATAAAAGAATTTAAAACTGATGACACATACCACACCATCAATGGCCATATATAGAACTTTTCTTGGTCGCACAATAGAATAGATCCTGTCAATGTACTCAAATATCAATATCATCATCTCATCTTCATTCTTGGGTGCTGGTCTAAAATAAAGAAAAAAATCGACAAAATATACCGAACAGTAAACTAAATGCAAATGTTGGTTCAGATCCACTTTAATCAAATTAGACAAACAATTAATTCATGATAACTGGTCAATGAAAAAAAGATTTACACTTTTCTGCACATGGCTCTAGTAAGCAAAACAGCCAACATCAAAATATGGTTAACTTTTATTCAATCAAACATCACAAATTAAATTTGCATATTTTTTTGCGGTTCAGTATAAATATCATCAGGCAATCGTATCACAAAACTACTAACACAATGTACAGATTTTATAATACATTAAGACCGTTAACAGAAAAGTCTGCATGTACGTACATGAGTATAACTTTCCTTTTTTGTTTTGTTAATCACGTACAGTGGTTCAGTATGAAATTAAATGCTATCATGAATAAAACACAGTTTGCTTGAAAACTTAATAATGGAACTTCCA
This sequence comes from Symmetromphalus regularis, assembly GCA_032355785.1. NCBI lineage: Eukaryota > Metazoa > Mollusca > Gastropoda > Neomphalida > Neomphalidae > Symmetromphalus > Symmetromphalus regularis. Next base: position 9,414 of record JAULBS010079936.1, on the reverse strand, counting down.
TCCAGATTCCAATGCATTACTATTCTTGATTACAAACTGCTGAAACTTACTATAACATCAATGACTATTCTCAATTTATGTTAGTGTCCAATATCATATTCAAAACTTATCTGACAAATTTGTTACCATCAAATTACCAATGGCAACTCTCAAAACTTAAAATTATATTTTGGAACTCATCTACTTTTTTTTATATTTCTTGTAAAATTAATTGTTTACTTGATTTACATAGATCTGTATACAAGCCACAATACTTTCCTTAACTACAAATGTTATTTAAAAAAACAGACTGCAATGATAAAACTCATAATACTGATCAAAGAGACATGTGTTCAGGACCATTCACAATACTTTTTTCCAATTTGTACTTGTAAACTGTACATATGGGGAGGCGTGGGTCAATGTGTACTTACAGCAAGTGTACAAATTTAAATTATTCATTAAAATGGCGATTGAAATCTCTTTGCACATTGCCATTTTATGTATATGAAATAGGGGCAGGCAAGGCGGAATAATTCTGAATCAAGCATAACCTTGTATCAACTTGAAACTGCACTTTGAGCCAAGATCTGTTAGCCTCACCTCAATGTCTCTGTTAGCTCTCTCAATGTTGACTTGCTTCTGCCATGACTAGGGGAGGGAGGTGGGGGTGGGGGGGGTAGCGAGTTATCTAAAAATTTGTATTGTATGCTTTGAATAAATAGGAAAATGTTGAGAAATGTGAATGACTTCTTATACTCACTTGTCCTCAGGGTGGCAGCATGGATGGATGATTCCATTCATGTCCAGATAGAGATTGTCAAACTCAGTGTCATTTGGGTTTGGCTTGCTGCTGTCCACAGGTATCTTCACACCATCTACCTCTTTAGGCTAAAATTTCAAAAGATCCGTACAAATCTGGCATATCAGAGTAGATCCGAAGCCCCATTTCAAGGAATGGCTTTCTTTGGGTACTGTCAATCGATCTAAACATAACCCTAATAATATTGATTGACAGTACCAAGAGAAAGTCCTAACCAAATATCTACCTGTATTCTACCCCCTCTCATTACCAACTTTTTTTTTTTAAATTAGTCTAAACTTATTCTTATCATTAAATTTTGGTTAAATTAGCTGTGTTCTTATAAATAGCTACCACTTCAAAACAATTTCTCATATGAGCAATAGATGTGATCATGCACCTTTAAAAAATATTTTCATTTTCTAAGCAACTGTAGCATAAGAAAACTATAAATTTTCCAGAGACAATTATTCCAAGTATATCATTTTATTATCTTTACCTTTTCTTCAACACAGTGCACCACGATCGATGCATACTTTCGGCTTAACCACCTAAAAAAGGCTGGAACACCCATTGTTTTAGTTCTTCAAAATTTCACGTGAGCCAATTTGAAGATTTTCAACATGGCCAACGCGAGGACAAAATTTCATGAAAGGGATATACCAATTGGTCGATCTATTTTTACTTACCAATCAAAAGTAATTTTATATAAATTGGTGAAAAAATATGAAACAATATAAATTTATCCTTCGTACATGGAAAACGGATCGTTTCCCGATAGCGTCTTTAACACTCACTCAATAACGAGATGAACTATTAAGGGACATTTCATAGCATATTTATATATAATGACGTTCTAAGGCTTTTGTGGACATTTAATATTTCTGGTTGAGCATTTACAAAACGTTTATTTTAATATATGTAACATCCGTTTTCCGCTATACTAACGAAAAGCAATTTAATAAAACACTAAAATCAAGATGTCTGCGCCCATACTGACACAGCTTTGTAGTGGAGCAAAACTTGAACGAGACAAAGGCCTTCTTGCACTTAAGACGTATTTAGAAAGTGAAGGACAAGAAAAAATTAACAATTTTGAAAAAGAGTTGTTAAAATTGCTGTCAGATGATAGCGCATCATGGGAAGTCAAACATGGTTCTTTGATGGCAGCAAAAACTTTGTTTGAACACAAATCATTTAAAAATTCAGACCATACAAATGATTTTGCTGCGTTATTGCAAGAAAAAGCATTACACTTGCTTAATGATTCAGAGTATAGAGTTAGATCAACAGCAGGTAATTTTTCAGGGATATATTTTGGCATTGGTGTGGGAAGGGCCAAAATGTGTCTGGGTGCAGGGGGCACACACATACACATAGTGAAAATGAATCAGTATACTATATACGAAATGAAAAGAGTTCCGTATTTTCTTCACTATCCTTGCTTTTACCCTAAAACTACCCCTACCCTAAGTTTCCTAACACTAATCAGTTTAGGAAAATTCATAATTCTTGCCTACAAAATATTTAAAAAGTGAAGGGGACTCATGTCCCCCTTGCCCTCCACCCCACCCTGCTTGCTACACCATTTCTAGGCAATAATATCGTCAAGTGCTGTGTTTTTGTGGAGTGTGTAAGCTGATGCACAGTGGAAAGTCGCAGACTTATTGACAAAATATAAGGACAATTCCTAATCAGTGTAACTCCACTAGTAATTGTTCCTTTTGTGTGTGAGAAATGTGTAGTAATCCGAAATTTGCATAGCTATTTGTGATAAGATATTTAAAAAATATGTATTTACCTTATCTTTATAAAACAGTTATAATATCCCAAATCTTTATTATTATTATTATTAATACTGTAATAGGGTGATTTATTAATAAATACTTTGTTGATTACTTAGATGGTTATCAGAATATATAACATTAACCAAAAAAACGTAATTGTAACAGTTGTTTCCAAATATTTATTTTTATACAAAAAGGAGTCTTTGTAAAAACATTTAATGAGATGATCCAATATCAAGCAACAGAAAAATAAAGTGAAGAGTACACCTAAATCGAAGTTACACATCTTGACTTGTCTGACCACAATTAATACAAACCATTGTTCAGTTTGTATGTTGGTTACTAAACTTTCAGTGTGTTACATGATGGACCGTTATGTTCTGAAATTAAAACTTACAGAACTTTATTTAGGTAAAACAAATATAAAAAATGTTGGAATACATTGTCCATCTGCCTCCATAATTAATAAGACCAAAAAACTGGTTACTTATATTGTAGGAAATGTTTTTAATTCATGAACAGACTTTTGGTTATCTCATGTTCTCAGATATTGTCCTCTGTTGTTACATGTATTTTTATCAAATAGCTAAATATTATTTTTATAATCCTGTACATCTCATAATATTATTATTATTAATATATAATTTCTAAGTATGTGTGTGTGTATGTATGTATGTGTGTATATATATATATATATATAATTTTTGTGAAAAATAGTTTTACATGTATGTTCAACCCATGCAATTAAGAAAATGTCTACAGCAAAATAATATTTTCCACAGCAGTTTTAGCATTCACATGTTTCCAACTCTGAGTTTGCAATAAAAAAATTTTTTTTTGGAAATACACCATGAATTTTTTTTTTTTTTCTGCTGCAAAAAAAATTCTGTGGAGAATGAAAAACTCTGCAGCAATCTCCACAGGATTGCCTTGGGCAATTTCAGGAGTTGTATGTTTAAATGTTGTTTTTATTACAGGTGAGGTAATGGGTGCTCTTTGCAAGCTGGTTGGCTCGAAGGTTTACAGTGATTCAAAGTTAGACATCTTGGAAGGAATTCGTTCAAATCTGGAGCGGCAGCCTGGTCATGAAGAAGCTGAAATTTTAGTGGAAAAGCTGTGTGCAGAAAAGTCACCCTCAGAAGGCTCTCCTGGCTCACCTTCTTTAGTTAGAGTAAGCCAGTATTTAGATTTAAACATTGTTTTCTGTTTTCATATGATTTAACAGGGCTAGCACTGGCATAACAGGAACATTTGCCAAATTATATATAAAATTGAAGTCATCTTTTTTCTGCACTTAAATGGCTATTATTAAAATAAATTATTTCGCCAGTTTACATTAAAATTCGTCAAATGTTTTTAAATTTCACTGTTGGTGAATGTGGCGATTGGCTGTGCTAGCCGTGGATTATAATAGACATTAAATATTGTCGTATTTGTGTATGTCTTGCTGAGAGATCACATTAAACAGGCATTTGAAATATATGCAGAAAAAGCAGAAATCTGCCATTTTTAAAACTCGTTTCCTCACAAAATAAAAATATTTAATTTAAATTGTGTGCATACAAATGAGTAGCCAGTCACAGACATTGTCTGGTACAAATTTGTAATTTTGAAAGATCTATCAGTCACAAAAATAATTGTTGGTCATTTTGTCCAGCACTTATGTTTTAACTTTGAGTGAAAAATTAACAGTTCTGTATAGTAACTTGCTCATATTGAAGAAATTGGCATAAATTAAACAAAGTCGTGTATTTGGCTTTGATCTCACTAAATCAACAAGTGACATATTTTTAGATCCTTTTCTTGCTAGGAAGTAGACTTCACACCATGGCATCTGTAAATGTTTTGTTTTTAAAACAGTCTATTCCACATTACCAAAAATAGCATGTTAAACAATAAACATGTGTTGCTAGTGTCAAATGTGTTTTAAAGTCATTTTCTTCAATATATATTTTAAAACAATAACGTAGATACGATATGAAAATCATGGGATTTTCAGTTCCCATGATTTTGCCGACACAGTATCGACACGCTACCAGTAACAATCTTTACCATGAACCAGGGTTAGCTCTGGCACAACAATAACAGTTGCAAAATTATCAATAAAAATGTCAAAAATTGAAAAGTCTTTTTTTTCTGCACTTAAATGGCTATTATTAAAAGAAATTATTTCACCAGATTACATTAAAATTTGCCAAATGTTTTTAAATTTTTCCATTAGCAAATTTGGTGAGTGGCAGAGGTAGCCCTGCTGCTGTGCTGATGGTCACAGTCAGGTTTAATTGCCTGGCAAGTTTTACTTCATACTTTGCATTATAAGCATGTTAGTACTTGAAAGGAAGCTCTTTTCAAAAGGACTTAAATTATTTAAATATGTAATCTTCATCTTAATTCCAGTTACCAGTACGGAAATATCAGGGATTGGGGTAGAATGAGTTAAGGTAGAACAAAAAATCATAAAACAAGAATTAGCATCATATTTGATTATTATAGTATAAATAAAGAAGTTACACATACTATATGGGACTTCATTATGCACATGTACAAAGAAGTCTACAATGTACTAATCAGAGTGAATATTAGTTCTGAGGTGAACAAATAAATTCGGGGGGGAACCTACATTCTCTGACAGTGGCACAAAATGACTGATGCCTGACATTTTGACCAGCTGAGGTTGGTGGCTAAGGATTTGTGTTATGTAATGAATGTTGTATGTTATTCTGTCAACCATACCTATTTCAGCATTATGTCTTTTGATCTTTTGTTGCTCATATGCCACAGTTTGTGCAATCTTCACCTCAGTAATGACCTGCTCCGAAACCATTTTATCATTTTGTGTTTGCCAAGTGTCATGCTTTTTCTGGTAATCTTTCAGATCTTTTAGAGTTCTTTGTAATGATCTATTAAAAAGAAGACACAAATGGTTTGCAATATTATGAAATAACAATATTACATGTTGACTACCTAGTTCTTATATTTATGACAAAATTCTGTCATATGCATGAATGGTAACAACTGCTTTTATTATGATGTAACAGGATTCATACTGGGGTAAATTAATAAGAATTTGAGAAAAACTACGCTATACTCATTTTTAATTATATAGCTCAAACAGTAGTGTGTCCACCTGTGAAGTTGTTGGTCGGTCTTTGGATCGATCCTTGTCAGTAGACTCATTTGCAGTTTGGGCTATTTTCTGTTCCAACCAGTGGTCCACATGTCAACTGGTGGGACAGTGCATATAAAAGACCCCTTGCTGCTTATCGGAAAGAGTAGCCTATTTGGCAGCAGCGGGTTGCCTCTAAATATATGTCAGAATGATCATATGACTGACGTCCAATAGCCGATGATAAGATAAAAATCAATGTGCTCAAGAAGTGTCGTTAAATAAAACAAACTTTACTTTTCGTTAAAATGAAAGACAGGTTATTTAACACTATTCTAATATTAAATTTTGTGTAATTTTCTTATTCTTTACAAACAAATGTATTTTTGTAATGACTGAAATACTGCAATATAATTTATTTTTTATTTTTTTTTACTTCTGAAATTGAATTCCATATGCAAAATGTGTTGAATAATCTACCAAATATTTAACAAATTTTAAAATAAATACTGTTAAAATGAATGATTTTCAGGAAATCATTAAAATTTATTCATGCAAAAAATAAACTATTTTTATTAGCTTATATTATAGATTCACCAACCAACATTGGTAACATTGTTCTATTCTGGAGATGATCAAATTGAGAAAGCTAGCATGCAGTTTGGCTGGAATACTCACTTATGCTGATCTTCCAAGGCACTTTCAAGTTTTGAGTGGCAAAGAACTGCAAACTTGCGTTTGGCAGCTGCCTCAAAATCTGGCTGAATACGCTGAGTGTTCTCAAAGCATATCACCGATTTGTTGTATTCTCCTAGCACCTATAAAAACAAGTTAACAAAACATGCATTTAATTCACCAAACAGAACAGTTCATTGTTAAAGGCCAAAAAAAGTTTTTTGTTTTATTTAACGACACCTCTAGAGCATACTCATTTTTATCTTATCATCGGCTATTGGACGTCAATCATATTGTCATTCTAACATATTTATTTAACGGAAACCTGCTGTCACCACATAGGTTACTCTTTCCGATATGCAGCAAGTGATCTTTTATATGCACTTTCTCACAGATAGGACCGCACATACCATGGCCTTTGATGAACCAGTTGTGGACCACTAGTTGGAATGGAAAATAGCCCAAGTTGTTAAAGTCCAATACAGTATTCAAACAAAATTTAAGTTTGCTTTAAAATGTTAGTAAGAGTTGTTTTAAAATAAGTTTTGCATTGCCAAATGAGTCAAAAATTAGCTCAACTAATAAATGCATCTACAAAAAATATAATGCTATTGTGCTTGAAGTAGAGGGATCATCTTATAGACAAGATCAATTAATGGGCAAGTATATGTGATACAGGACTATTTAACAAAATAAATGTTTTACTATCCAATGAATTCATAAGATCCCAGGTAATAAAATCCATCAAACTGTTTCTTAATTATTTAAAAGTAAACATTGGCTATTGTGGTTACTTCACGACACTTCAGTACATGGTGATGTACTGAAGGCGCTGAATCAGTCATTATGGAGCTTATATACAAGCCAAGGTAGCATGGCCCATGATACTTTATCGCTCTGGGGAAAGCTCTGTATATACACACAAATTATAAACAAAACCAAATTCAGTACATCACTGACGAAAAACAAATTCATTATCAAACTGTTTCTATAAGTGTTTTGGGAATGCTCTCATAAGAATACACTAATATTAACAGTACAACAAATATACAAATTATCTAAATTACGGATGTAGTGCCTTCTATAAAAAGACTTTAAATACGCTTTTGTTTCAATACACAGGTACCTTTGGATTTATTAAAATATTTTCTTAACTTACTGCATATATATTTCCCAGTGTGAAATGATTTACGTTCAGTTCCTTGGATACATCAAGTGCTGCATGGACCACAATAGCTGCTTCATTAGAGTAGCGTGCTCTGTGCAATATATTAGCAAGGCTGATAAGAGCCACATCCTTCTGGTGTCTGTGAGAAAAAAACAAAAGTAAAGTTTGTTTTATTTAACAACACCTCTAGAGTACATAGATTTTTATCTTATCATTGGCTATTGGACAATAATCATTTGGTCATTCTGACATTTATTTTAGAGGAAGTCTGATGCCGCCACATAGGCTACTCTTTCTGATAAACAGCAAGGGGTCTTTTATATGCCCTGTCCCACAGACAGGACAGTACATACCACAGACTTTGATCAACCAGTAGTGGACCAGTGTTTGGAACAGGAAATAGCCCAAACTGCAAATGGGTCCACTGAGAAGGATCGATCCGATGATAGACAGCTTCACCAGTGGACATACTACTGTTTGAGCTACGTCCCACTACCCTTTAGAAAAAACAAAACAATTTCACTTTAAATACGTCTAGTCAAAAAGTTAATAATAAAAATAACTGAGGATAAATGAAAATAAAAATAACTGAAATAACCACGAACCAGCTCTTTATTCTACTGCACTAATCAAACGAGTTGGTAAAATGTGGATTACAACTTCTAGTCAGTTCTTTTTTTAGAGAGTAACACAAATTATGGAAAATAAAGGAATTTAACGACCTTTCTATATGATACTGTATAGCATGTGCACGTGAAACACATATGCATGCACATATCATCAAGATTGTAGTTTGAAAACCGGGGCCCGAAATGGGAGCATTAAAAAAAAATCAGCTTATTATTGTTATATTATAAGCGATTTGTAATAGTCTAATTTAATAACTCGACTGGAAATGGGCGTATAAGTAAGTTATTACCACACTTACTCAATATATCGGTGAATATCCTACAGTTCTGGTTGTGAGAACCTCCTCAGCTTTGCCTTGGAGGCCCTATGACCAAAACTATAGGATATTCATCAATACACCTTGTAAAGTGTGGGTATAAGTAATATATACATTCAACAAATAAAAAAATTTAATACTCCACAAAATGAATTTTTTGTTGCCGATAAAACATGCTACATCTCACCATGGCAAATCATTTTAAATATCTCACTTTTCTCCACTATTCAATATATCAAATTAACAAACAAACAGTTTGACAGTACGCAAGAGGCAAACTGTGCCATTTCAAACAATATCAAACTACATGTATTCACAATAATATAGGTTTGCAGAAAAAAATTAAGTTTAGAATAGTGGCTGCTGTAAAATCCTGTTTGATTGGGTATTACATTCTCTTCTTTATTACATTCTGACATTTTAACACTTCAGAGACCAAAACATACAGTACCTTGTTTGTGTAATGAGATGACATATCAGAGAGGCCTACCTTGGGGAGTAGTGCAGAGCCCTGCGTACACATTCAATAGCCTGATATGGTTCACCCTTGATTCGCCAGTAGAAAGCAGCCATATTGTATAACACCCATGACGTCTTGTTCTAAAATACATGATGAATATTACACAACTTTAAAAAAAAAAAAAATTGAATATTAGGAGATTCCCAACATGGAGTTCATGCTTTACTTTTGGAGGTTGCTTCCTGCTTTTTGATCTCTGTGTTGGACTTAGTCTGGACTGTTTTGCATTTTCAAAGCATCCCTGAGTATTGGTATGGGCGTGCATATGTAAAGCTGTACTACATCCTTGAGTCAGAACTGTCAACTCTCCCGCATTCCGCAGGTGTTTCCCGGTATTTCGTCAATCCTCCTTTTCTCCCGGAAAATTGCAATTTTGTAAAAAAAAAAAAAAACAACACCAACAGCAAAAACCTAAAAATATATTGCGTGTA
>JAULBS010079925.1:0-19354 GCA_032355785.1 Symmetromphalus regularis | reverse complement strand
GAACAAGAGAGAGAGAGAGAGAGAGAGAGAGAGAGAGAGAGAGAGAGAGAGAGAGAGAGAGAGAGAGATGGAGTGAGTGAGAGAGAGAGAGGGGGGTCGGAAGGGAGAGGGAGATGGATAGAGAGTGAGTGAGTTATTGAGAGAGATATACATATACAAATGTATGTATATTGTCACACAGTATGTAGTCTTCAAAAATGTTTTTAACTTAAAAATCCATAAATAAACAATTTTCGCCTAATGTATCAATTTCATTACTATTTTGGGGGTGATTTTGAAAGAATATTATCATATGACATAATTATTGTCAAAAAATCGCTGACTTTCTTTAGTCTAAGACAAAATGTTGATCACGATAAATTATTATTATTTTAAAGCCGTTTTACATTAGTAATATTTTGTTATGTTATCCCAGCCGGTTTACAATGTATATCTTGTATTTGTTTAAAACATATAATTAAAAATAATAATAATGCAATTTACCTCTTTTTTTAATAGAAAATAATAAATGAAAATAATGGTGGAGTGAAACTTAAGATCTCTTTGATTTGAAGTTCATTAGAGTTATCTTTACTTGGTAGATGGCGCTTTAAAATTGTTTTGACGATGGCGACGAATTCTCCTGCTAGCACCCCAACACAAGAAAAAGCGACAAGTAAACGCCCGAAAGGTAATACAGTATATGATGTTTCTTGGTATAAACAATACCCTTTATTGGAAAAAAGCTTAACCACCTCTAATGGTTACGTTTTTTAGGAATTTAAACGTAAAGTAAGGTGTTAGGTTTCCGGAAGTAGGAATTTCGCTTCTTCAGTTCCTGTCAAAAGACTAAATATTTCACAATCGTGGTGCTAGATCACATCGTGTATGTAAAAGGTTTCACCATGTTTAGAAACCTAATGTGTAGAATTAAGTATTTGATAATCAAAAACAAAATTTGCTTTAAAAAGTATTTAATTTTTTTTACATAACATCCAATTGGTAACCGTTAGGCGTTACAGTTACAGTACGAGTCCACTTTTCGTGCGCCATAACAGTTACGCCAGATTATCTACTAAGAACGACAAAATAAACAAATAAATGCTTACTGATCTTATCAAGTGGCCTTTTATCATTATTTTACATATATATCTGAAAGGAAGCACAAAGTTGTATTTATTGTTAAAATGCTGGTTAAAAATATTCGCTGAAATCCGCCATGACAGAAGACGAGAGTTGTCTTTGTTTATCTCCTTTTTTTTCCTCTAAATTTAACATTGTTAAAGAATTGTCACTGCAACCCAGAAACGACCTAATAATAATGCGTCAATTTATTGTTAATAAACAGTGATGACAGAAAATGTATATCACCTATAATAACACTAATATTATAATAATAAACAAACAAAAAAACAGCAACAAAAAAAAAAATTAATTATTATTTTTGATTAGAAACATTTACACAGTGTTCTAGCTCAACCCCCACCCCCACAAATAAAATAAAAGAAAATAAAAACATCTGGACTACTACAGAATTAAATAAATGAACAATCAAGAGTTGGTTTAAATACATTTATAACAATAACAATTAAGACACAAAAGTCCCCTTTGAAAAACAAATTTCAATCCTTAAATTATTATTAATGTTCAGAGTTCTTGCATAGAATATTGCTTATAATTTGTTAGCAGTATACATTGCATATTTGGCTATAAAGTGGTGAACTGAGTCTTAAAAATGTGAATTTTCTTTTAAGCATGTTCTAAAGTCAAAACACTGTTTTCAGCAATCTCCGGTTACGATAGCTGGTCACAGAAAATGGCCGATTTCTGGTGTGTGTGAACAGAACTATAATTATTTATCTTTCGTTTCCCCATAATTTACATGAATCAAGTGTAAATAAAAAATATTGTTAATGTCGTTTATATACTTTTAATGAGTTCATGTCAAGTAAGTAGTTGTCTTAGCACATGAGAAATATTAATTAATTTTCTTTTGAAAGCAAAGATAACGTAAATCATAACCTCTATAATCACCAATTTATTTGTGTGATGTATCATTTGTATGGACACTGGTAATTAATTCCAATTAAGTTTTATTAATGCAGATCGCAGTGAAAACTCTGCCATAGGCTTTTCATTTTATTTGAGAGTAGGAATTGGAAAGAAGAGAGTAGGAGGAGGAGATACCATTCAAGCTTGTTTAATACAAGAAAGTAGACAGTACAAATTTGCAAATAGACTGGTAAATGTGCCGCCCGCCACCTTGTTTTGAAAACACTGCTGCCATCATCTGCCAATTGTTTAACTAATTACCTGTATGCATGACATTAAGCAATATTCTTCTTTAATTATGTGTTTTGTCATGCTCATTGTAGACTGTAAATAAAATATAAACAAACACAAAGAAAGTGTCATTTTTATGTTTATTCCAAACAAAACACCTGCGAATATCGAAATTAGGTGGTAAGCGATAACTTGCTTCGAGTGTTCCATTTCCAACAGCAGCGCTTAGGATAAAGTTTATTACCTGATATAGCATAAACAAATTATAATCAGCTGACAACGTACATTTTAAATAATATTTGTATACAATTAAAATTGTATTATCATTAATGTTAAATTAATGATAGTTAAATAATATTTGTAGAACGGCGGAACTCACATGTACATTTTCTAATCGCACCCCCATATTCCAGAAATAAAACTGGCCGTGCGACCTAGCCTACACACAAAAGCTTTCTGAGGTGAACGAAAACTTTTTATATCATTACTATTGGGTAAAACACATTTTATATAATCTAATATTTTATTATTAAAGTATTTAACAGTGTTTTCTGTTATTGATTATTAGATCGACATTTGCTTGTTTACTACAATAGAGTGAAGCCAACCACATGCTAAATTTTGGTACGAAAGTTACAAAGGGGGGACGGAAGAATGCAAAAGGGGGGGGCAGAAAGAAAGGGGGTGTCCAAATGCAAAGGGGGGCAGCGAGAACACTGCATACATCTAATTCATTTATTTTATCTTCCAATAACATTTTACCCCTATTCGTTGCAACACAAAATAATTTTTTAGAGTTGGCCTCAAATGTTTTTATTTGATGTCACAAGGTAGTAATGAAGGTCAAGAACGCAGACAAACTGCTCAAAGAATTAATCGGATAACTTTTCTGCCAAAGTTTGGCTATTTTCAAAAGCTGACTTTTGGGTTTAATGAAAATTGGTAAATTTTTAAGTCTAAAATTCATCATAGTATTATTTACCTGTTTATATCGCACTTGTAATTTTGGAACATTGTGTAAGTTTGTTAATGTTTAATGTTTGGTATTTGCAGTGAGAACTGCATGCGGAGCTCATGCGCATGCAAGATATCACAGTTTTTGCAAAGGGCATGAAAAGACAACAGGCACAAATAGTGGACACTTGACCATAATAGTTATGACAAGTTATATAATTGGACTCATAAGGTCTCATTTGCCGATTTGGGCTATTTTTGTTCTAGCTACCAGTCCATAATTTGTTTAATAAAGGCTGTGGTATGTGCTGAGAAAGAGTGATATCCAAACTCATTGATCAGTGTTCTAAATCTGCATTGCCTGTGAATTTACAAATAACAAAAGGCACTACTGTGACTACTTGTAGAGCAGAGGCCTGGATTCAAGTGAGCATGTTATTGGTGTCACTATTGCTATGATCCTTTTGTATCTCAAAGACACACTGTTTTACATAATCAAGTGATTGTTATTGACAATGAAATCAAGATACATTGGGTTTTTGATGTCCTACAATCCTCTACCTCTGAAATGGCTGTGGTAATCTGTAATGCCATAGAGAATGCTGCAGAGATTTTCATTTTCCGCAGAACTTTTTTTTTTTTTTGCTTGAAGGTGTTTTAACCTAAAATTGCTGTGGGAAATGCTGTGGACACTATTTCTCCACAGCTTTTATTTTGCTGTGGACATTTTCTTAATTACAGGTGTTGAATCCTATAAGTAGAGTTCATTGACATTGCTTATTGAGAAAATCAAATCAGAAGATTCAAAATGTCAGTATACTGTTGTGAAGCATTCATATAGATTACAAAAATGGAATTTTAGTTTGTTTTTATTGTGCAAAATAACTTAAACGGTTTTGTATATAATACAGTTTCATTTTATTAAATAGTTCAGGGCTAATTTTTCTAAGGGAACTTTCAGATAATTTATAAGAGATTGATGTATCTATAGGCATACATTTTCCAGTGTTATAAATGTATGTATATAACCCATGTCCTATTTATTTAGATACAAAGTTCAAGCAGCAGAAACTCCCAGCATGGCAACCCATTCTAACTGCTAACACAGTCCTGCCAGCATTCTTTGCCATTGGTCTAGCGTTTATACCTCTTGGTATCGCCCTGCTGGTCACTTCAAATAATGTAAGTACAATTACATGTACACATTAAATGTTAGACATATATTTGATGTAAAAAAAAAAAATAGCTGCTGATTATATTGAAAGTGATGCTGCATTACTGTTTTTAATATAAACATTTGATTTGTCCATAGAAATACTTTATTCAACTACTTACATAATAACCGCATCCCACTTGTTATCAATATTTAAAAAATAATAATGCATTATGCTCATGGACAAATAAGTCGGAAAAAAAATGTTAGTTTTTTTTCAGTTGAAAGTGTGACGTGTATATTTCAATTCACGTGATGGGTATTCCCCCGTTCGCCATTATTTTAAAACTTCTGAATATTTTTGTAGCTGCAAAAACATTTCATACCAATTTGTTTTACCCCAAAATGTTTTTTTATTTGAAAAAAAGTTGATCGACTAAACATGGAATTCCCTATACCATGGTTCAGTTAAAATGTCTTGCGTGATATGAAAACCAGATCTAGGATAACAAATACATGTAAATTTCATTCATAATCGATATTTAAACCATGAAGCCCCTTAAAATTCCATAGCACTATGCCTTTAAAAGTTGTGGTGGTAGTTGGCGATATTGTTGTGAAAGCTACCATAAATCAGTGTTTGCCGTTGCCTTGTACAGCCATTGAAAAAAAAAATATATATATTATACCGTATGCTCAATTTCTTCAAATTACCATTAACTGCTAGAATAAAATAATTTAAGTGCTATCGCCACATTGTCTTAAGTTTCAATTAAACAAACATTATTTTCTTTCCTTTGTTAGTTTATGAAAGAGTGTGGCTATATAGTGTATATAAACAACTTCTGTTGTGTGTGACTAAGTGATCTTAAATAACTTAACTGATGACATGACCACTTTAACATTTGCTTACAGATAAAGGAGTATATATTGCCCTACACCACTTGCAATGACACCAACAATCCCGGTTCAACTTGTGCAGAATTCTTTGACAACATCACCAATGCTGGCAAAACGTGCACTTGTATTCAAGATTTTGAACTGGAGAAATTTGAAGTATGTTCAGTGATATTAAATATAATTATATATTTTTTAACATACTTAATTTATCTTTATGTCCAGATGGTTCCTTTCAAAAAAAGATTTATTTACTGTTTCAAATAAAATCTCACTTTGTTAAAGACATGTGCTGTTTTCAATAATTTGAACTGGAGAAATTGATGTATGTTTGATGATGCCAAATATAATTGTATAATTATATATATTTTGTATAAAGGCTACATTTACTGTTTGCAATAAAATCTCACACTTTGTTAAAGATGTCTTTTAATGTTTGTGAAAAATTACCATGCTGTTTTCAAGAATTTGAACTGGAGAAATTGACATATGTTTAATGATGTCAAATATAATTGTATATTTTATATAAAAGCTATATTTTCTGTTTGAAAAAACATCAACAGATTGTTAAAAATATCTTGTTTGTGAAAATTGAGCACATCCAGTTGGTGACGGTCATCACCAAACACAGGAGAGACCTTATAAACTTATTAAATTTTAAAATCTGATTATTGTGAGGATAGATGTGTATTTGTGATTTACAGATCTATGTACAATCTTGAAGCTGTCAGTTTTCAGATCGATCCTTCTCAGTGGACCCATTTGCAGTTTGGGCTGTTTTCCATTCCAACTAGTGGTCCACAATTGGTTCATTAAAGGCTGTGGTATGTGCTGTCCTGTCTGTGGGACAGAGCATATAAAAGACACTTTGCTGCTTATCTAAAAGTGCAGCCTATATGGCAGTAGTGTGTTTCTGCTAAATAAATATTTCAGAATAATCATATGATTGATGTCCAATAGCCGATGATAAGATTAAAATCAATGTCCTCTAGAGGTGTTGTTGAATAAAACAAACTACTTTTTGATATACATTCTGGAATTTTAATATTTATAATGTTTGGGAATAAAGTGCAATAAAGTATAATTCCCATAATTCCTTAATTAAGTCTTGTTTACCTTCATCCCAAATCCATCCCAAGTGTAATTGATACATGTATGGCTGTGATATTTTAAATGGTTTCTATTATATTTTAATCATAGACTATATTTAATCAGCTATTTATATTTATTTTTGTTTATTTTTAAAGAAAGAAAAAGTAAAGTTTGTTTTATTTAATGACGTCTCAAGAGCACATTGATTTTTATCTTATCATCAACTATTGGACGTCAGTCATATGGTAATTTTGACATATTTATTTAGAGGAAACCCGCTGCCTTCCAATAAGCAGCAAGGTATCTTTTATATGCACCATCCCACAGACAGGACAGCACATATCACGACCTTTGATAAACCAGTTGTGGACCATTGGTTGAAATGGAAAATAGCCCAAACTGCAAATGGGTCAACTGAGAAGGATCGATCCAACGACAGACCAGTTAACAGGCAGACACGCTACTATTTGAGCTAGATCCCGCTCTTCTAAAGAACGATGTCCAATAACCAGTTTATCATTTCGTGCTGGGTTTTGTTAATTAAAATTGTTTGTTTTTGGAATATTTGATTTACAGAAGATCTCTGTTGTTTTCAGGGCACAGTTTATATGTATTATGGACTGACTAATTTCTACCAGAATCATCGTCGTTATGTCCGCTCGCGTGACGACAACCAACTGCACGGAGACAATATTGATCCTTCTGGTTTAAATGAAGACTGTGATCCATACAGGACGACTGAGGCTACTAACTCAAGCACTAAAATACTGGGTTACGCACCATGTGGTGCTATTGCAAACAGTCTGTTTAATGGTAATTATATCTTTTTAAGTGTTCAGTAGTCTTTCATATACCGTATTTGACCTTTTAAGCATACATGTCCTATTAAGTGCACACCACCTTGTCTCTTGGCTGCCGAGCAACGTGAACTCATCTCTGGATCACAAGATAAAAAAAAACTTAAACAATAAAGCCGAACTCACCTTTGAAATCCCGATAATTTTACAACTTTTAACAGGATAGGAAGAGCATCAGTATCATCAGGAGGAAAGCAGAGATTTTTTTTTACTTTGCCTTCACATGTACGTTTAAATGAATGACAAATATAGGGGGAAATTTTTAAATTGTAGAATACGGTACAGTCTAATTGAGTTCTAAATATACAGGGTGTCCATATTTACAATTTATAACATTTAGTACAAAAGCAAATGAATAGATAAATATATAAATAAATATATAAATGGTATCTGAAAAAGACAAATGCAATGTGATTAAAAACTTTGATAACCATTAAGTACATAGGACAAATCTGATAAAAACATTCCATCAATTGCCTTTGTATTACATTTTTTAAATTGCAAAGAGACTTTATGGACACCCTGTATGACTATCTTGGGCTTTGTTAACATTCTGAACTAGGACCATTACTCTTGTAAAGTTTTTTTTTAAAATGATACGGACACACATATGCAAAAATGCACTTGCAGAATACACTTCTGTTCCAGAGAAGAAAAAAAAAAGTGGAATATTCATATAAAAGTCTCAATGAAAAGGCCATCCTGAAAACAGTACGAAATAATAGGTTGGTGTTGTGCCTTTCATTTGAGTTCCATTTATAGGCAAAATTCATCCACCCCATCTCTCTATATAGTATATGAGTAAATCTAAATACCATAATGGCCAAATTCAAGTCACACATTGACTAAATGGAGGAGATACCATTTATCATGAAAATTATATTACAAGTGAAATATTTTCCTTTTTCATGAGCTTCAACAAAGACTACTGAAACCAATTTCATGAGAGATATAAATTTGATAATTAATAAATTGTGAGTTTGATATACTATTTATTACATCAGACAAGTCCTATTGTGTTACTCTAAATATGTAAGCTTATAACACTATGACATTATGTTGAACTCTTACCAAATTCTAGTGATACCATTTGCACATTTGTGAAATTATATTGACATCTTATGTAGTACAGGCAAGATAATTAGTCACAAAGGCCAGAGTGGCCCAATAAAATGACAGGTTACTGCATTTTTAATATTTTCTCCGTGAGAACTTCTGTTCCCCATTATGAGTGTTCACTTAATAAAGCAGTTTAGCTACACAGGGATAGAAACTAACGCTCGCCTGAGGCGAGTAAATCCTTAATGAGGCTAGTCCCCCAGGCCTGTAGATAAGTTTTCCTATCTTAAAATTAAAATGGGGGCACTAGTGATTTGTTTTGTGGGGATGAGTAATTTTTTAAGCCTACTAGTCCCCCAGACGAGTGAAAATAATTTCTTAATTTCTACCTCTGCTACATGTACATGTAGGTACAGACTTTAAATTATTGTAGCATTTGCAAATAGTGACTACATTGAACCTTAAATGGACATAGATACATATATATTTTACATACAGTGCAATAGAATAATATTGTGTTTTCAGACACATTTGTATTGAAGTATAAAGGAACGGCATCATCACCTGAAGACACCAATGTTAACTTGTTAAGGACTGGAATTGCCTGGGTGTCCGACAAGAATGTCAAGTTTAGAAACCCAGGTGAGTTATTTCATCATGCTGTACATCATAGAAAAGTAGGTGTCATCACAGGTTTCTTCTACAAGTTCTAGAGATAACGTGTAACAAATATAGTATGTACGTATGAACACAACAGCCATTATTAAATAACAAATATTACTTTTATTTTATCTAATGTGTACAGAATAATGGACTGCTAACCAAACAAATAAACAATACCTTCTTTTTCGTCTTTGTTTTTGCAATTTTAAAGTCACAAAAACATAAGTACAGAAATCTGTGTAAGTCTGTTTCAATGTTTTATTCCAAATTTCAAAATCACCACTTAACATTTGAAAATATCAGTAAAGTAATGACACATTCTCTCCTCAGAAGTTCTATCGAATTATTAACATTAACTGTTTCCTCAATAGTTTATGAGAATTATATATTCCCAACATAAATCATTCCAATATGTTGTTGCATTATAATAAGTCAAAGATGTATAAAATAAAGATGTCAGCTAGGGGAAAAGCTTTTTAAAAAAAAAAAACTATGTAAGACGAGCCATTCGAGTATTTAAGTTGATCTCTATAAAAAACGCTTCTATGAGGGAATTAAGACATGCAAGTGAAACTGCTAGCCTCATATGTGAAGTACTGTAAAATATTTTATAAAATCAGCAAAAAATGTCTGATTTCATATTCTGTCTAAAGCAGCACATTTTCTGTGTCCTATGTGTATCTTGTTTCTATTCCATTGTAGTCATTCCAAATTATCATATTTTTTATCAGGTATCGTACTATGCGAAATCGCAGAATTCCACAAAAAGAATAAAATTCCTTTTTTTATTATTATATATAATCTATGTGTGAATGCATGTGATGTCAGTGCATCACCTTTGTATTCAGGACAGGCTAGCATATGTGCTCGCTACATACCAATTTCACTGGTTCCAAATGTTCTCATTTTTTTAACATCAAGTGCAAAACACAGCAAAGACTAAGGAAGAGAAAGTGTGTGGTAGTTACTGCATAATATTATACATAGTCATTGTCATGTGCGACGACATCGTTCCGTGCAAACCATTTTTTGTCGGTACGATGCCTGTTTATACATTTTGTGTATGTTATTTCAGATGACTCTCTGAAGTCCAAGTATACTAAACCTCCAAACTGGAACGTCTCTGTCTGGCAGCTGGACTCCGATAAAAGCAACAATGGTTACAAGAACGAGGACCTCATTGTGTGGATGAGAACGGCTGCTCTGCCTACTTTCCGTAAACTGCACCGTCGTGTCGATCACTCAGTTGATAAGTTCAAAAATGGGCTTCCTGCTGGAAAATACACAGTGACTATAACTTACGGTAATGAGTAGTAGTTTTGTAAAGGAAAGATTATTAGTTATCTGTTTGTTCAAACCATACACTTACAAATTTCAGTTAATCATTAATATATCAGATGAAATCTCTCAAGTCGTCTTTATCTCATATGATGACCAGTAGCTTGGTTTTATCATGAAATTGAAGATCTGTAGATTTTACTAATACCAGGTGTTCCATTTCTTAACAAAATTGCTAATTTCAGCAAAAACTGAATTTCCACTTCAGCTAAAAAAGGAAAAAAGAAAAAAAACAAAAACAGAAACGTATGAGATTAGGACGATATCGCATGAGATCTTGTCTACAAGACTTAACCGATGCCATTTTGTGTGAACTTTTAACTTTCTGGTAGTCCAGCATTTGCACCATTTTAAACCCTAGGTTTCAAAAAGTTTCCAGGTGGCATGGCCCCCAGACCCCTCTTAGTTTTTCATGAATTTTTCACTTTTCTCACTAATACCCAGTATATGCTTAACTTCCAGGGATTAGTTTTTCACTCGGCCCATGTTTACCTTTCTAGACTGATGTGACATCTGCAGATCAAAATGCTATACTGTTCACTATGTGTTGCAATTAGTATGAATCACCCACATTTGAATCTTAATAGCTTAGTGTTAAAAATATACTGAGATTTCATATTTTTTATTGTACATGTTTATATCTATATTCGGTAATGTTATTTTCCATACAGCTTATCCAGTCACCAAGTTTGCGGGCACAAAGAGTATGATCTTGTCAACAACATCATGGTTGGGTGGAAAGAACCCGTTTCTTGGCATTGCTTATCTCGTGGTCGGCAGTCTCTGCATCGTCTTGGGCATTGTCTTCCTCATCATCCACCTCAAGTGTGGCAAAAAGTGAGTTTCATGTAGATGTTAGTCTTATCTATAATATATAGTGTCATGTAATTGTTCTTTCTTAGGATTCCTCTTAAACATTTTAGAACACAAGTCCCATGTTAGGGGTGTTAAAATATCATAAATCGTTATTTGTGCCTGGACAAGTAAACTGTTGAAATCTGCTTAACCAGTGTTAAAAGTTAAAAAAAAAAAATTTGAGAGTTTAAATTTCAAAAATTTCTATATTAAAAATTAGCAATAAAAGAATAAAATAAATCTCTTGTAACTACTCAATAATCTATAATAAATACCATTAAGCAAAGCAAGATGTGTGATGGCATAGATTTGTATTTATTTTTAATATTGCTTACCTTTGGAAAATCATAATACAAATTTAGTTTTTGTTCTGGTTCAGGCAAATCATCATACTAATTCTCTCCCCAGCCCACACTGAGATTTGATTATCACCACATTCAAAAATATCATCGCAGTTTGTTTTTAAATTTATAAGACCAGGAATAAAATCATACATCAGAGATTCACCTAGCTGCTTTGTTTAAAACCGACATAAAGATAACATTTACAGTATACATTTAATCTAATTTCCAACACTATTTAATTTATTATACACTTTATCACTGTTTATCAGTGAATTCTTGTTATGCTATAAACTAAATATATACAGCATTGAACTGCATTGCATTCATTTTAAAACTGTTTATTGTCCATACCAACTTCAATTTTTGTAAACTCCACTTGATTAATGTGAAATGTATGTATTTTTATTTTGTTTATAGGATGCAGATAATGTTCATGATTTCCTAGTGTATAAGTAATATACAGGTACAGCAAGTCGTTGTTTGAAGCACATGAA
The DNA here is from genome assembly GCA_032355785.1 of Symmetromphalus regularis. Lineage (NCBI taxonomy): Eukaryota > Metazoa > Mollusca > Gastropoda > Neomphalida > Neomphalidae > Symmetromphalus > Symmetromphalus regularis. The sequence continues at coordinate 7,386 of JAULBS010079925.1, read as the reverse complement.
TGAGCATGTTAATTTCTGACTTAACTCGGGCTTGGTCTGTGAACTCTGTCCCATCATTATTTCATTTTCAGTTATCTTGTTCGCTTGTGTATGACAGAAATAATGTTCCTGCTTACCTAGTGTATAAGGAATACTTAGAACTGAATAATATTTTTCATGTTTATTTGCTGATGGATACAATGAAATGAGTTTACAAACTGTTTTGTTCATACTTAATGGTGTAAAACTGTTTCGTGTGTTCGTTAGCCCAAATGGCTATTTACTTCTTTGTTTGTAACACTGTATCAATATTTTAATAAAGGAATTCCCTTTGTTAAGTTGGCTTTTTTTTCAAGATTTGTTTATATATAATTATAATTTTTACATGACACTGATAAATAAAAAGGTTTTAAACTTTAATAACTGGAGATAAACAGATAACGGAATCAGTTTTTTTTTAATGTATTTTGTTTTGGGTTTTTTACAGAAAATAGTGAATTTTGTTAGGTTCTGTTTTTACATCCCATAACAGCTGTCTGACCAAACCAAACTAAAACATAATTCTGTGCTATTGAATGGAACGTTTCATTATAATACTGTTTTGCTGTTGAGTAATATCAATTTAGGGTAGAATGTTCAGACCTTAGTTCTTGAAATATCTTGGCGAGTGATAGATCACACGCCTGAAATGACATACGCAAGTGAAAAATAACTTTGTTTAATTAAATTTTGTCTATCTACGTCGCAAAACTTCATTTGATATCTGTACAAGTCGGCTATTTTATGAATTATATGGATACAACGAAATTGGCTGAAGTTTTCCGAATGTCTTGTTTAACAGCACAAAAAGGAAATGATCGAGGATGACTGAATGGAATTGTAACAGGCTGACAAACTGTTGTACGGATACCCAATTAGCATAGCAAAGAAGAATACCAGTTTGTTGTTTTTCTTTTGATAAATCATAGATATGATGAGTTATGAAGTCAATATACTAATATGTATGTTTGAAATATTTGTAGAATACTTGAGTTAATATGTAATTTGGTGACAAAAGTAAGAAATTACATATTATTATTATTAAAAATGTGCGCGATTTCCAAGTGGTATAAGTGCAATTTATCACACCCATCTATTGAAATTACGGGAGTGATCACACCTGCGCACCTTAAAAATTAAGGTCTGAATTTTTACCACTGGGATTTCTTTGTGTCATGTTTATTGAACTACACTTGCATATGCACTACGTTACAGCTCATATTTTGTTTTGTGTGTGGAACACGTATTTTTATAATATCTTTCTGTATTTTCTTTTTTTATTCACCAATGCTAAGGTTGGAAGCAGTGGCGTATGAATTTGTGGTCACCGATGATGACAAGCTTGTGATAAAACGTGCAGTTCATTTTTTCATTTCATTTCACTTGTTGACACTAACAAATCTTGTGTTTGTTTTATTCATATCAAATACTACCATGATTATTTTACCAGTTTTTTTAAAGTTGAATTTGATTTGGGTTTTTTTAAAGTTTGTGCATTAATTGGGGTTTTTTCATGTTTTTTTTTTTCTAATGATGTATGTTTAATCAGATTATATTAAAATTATTATTCTGCCATCACAATTTGCCTCAGCAGTTAGCTTTGCTGATGTAAAATCTTTATGAATTTAGGTCTTTGTCTGAGATTTAATATTTGACATTGTCACTTGAACAATAATTTAGTACACTTTTGTGGTGTGTGTTGTAATATACAAATTTGTCATAAAACTGATGATGGGAAAAATAGGTGATTTAAAAAAAAAATTTTTTATTACATATTGGTTATTTGTATTATTATACAACTGTGGAGGATACAGCTATGGGATAAATTATGCTAAACTCACCAGTGGTTTACCAAATTACCTATTTAAATTTTGAGAGGTCATGACCTTTCATCACATTCAAAGGAATTATTTTTACTGCCATTCATAAATTGCACACATGTGACCACATTCGTTATGTCAAATATTTTGTAAAACTGATGATTGAAAAATGGGTGATTTTTGTTTGTTTGTTACATATTACATATTGGTTATTTGTACTATTACACCACAGAGGAAGCGGGATGTAGCTAAAACAGTAGCATGTCTACCTGTGAAACAGTCAGTCATCAGATCGATCCTTCTGAGTGGACCCATTTGCAGTTAGGGCTATTTTCAGTTCCAACCAGTTGTCCATAGCTGGTTCATCAAAGGCCATGGTATGTGCAGTCCTGTCTGGGTCAGTGCATATAAAAGATCCCCTGCTGGTTTTTGGAAAGAGTAGCCTATGTGGTGGCAGCGATTTTCCTCTTAAGAAATATTTCGGTATGACCATATGATTGACGTCCAGTAGCCAATGATAAGATTAAAATCAATGTGCTCTAGAGGCGTCTTTAAATAAAATTAAAATCAATGTGCTCTAGAGGCATCTTTAAATGAAACAAAGCTTTACTTTATTACACCACAGTAGAGGGATACGGGATAAATTACGATTACCTATTTAAATGTTGAGAGGTCATGACGTTGTATCAGGTTCAAATGCAACTATTTTGTTCTCTGATGCATAACCACATACCAAATATGTTAGGTTAAATTATGTTGTTTGTTTTTAAATTATACAATATACACAGATTATTCAATCTGAATTCATACTGGTAAATGTCATTTTAAAAAAAAAGTATATAAAAAAAAAAATCATCAACTATCATGTTAAACAGTAAACAATGGCTTTTTTGGTATCTGCCATTTCATCATCAACATAACAAAATGCCTTCAATATATCAACAGAATACATTTACAACACTTCAAACCAAAAATAGATTGATATTCGATACAAGTTCCTGTGATCCAAAGCACCAAAAATTAAATTCTAAACATTGGTTCACACAGTAATGTTGTTCGACAGTACAAATCAGATTTCATATAATTATAGTAATTATGAGTGATGACATAGAAACACAAATTGCTACATCATTATTTTTGAAGATTCTGTTTATTTAATAATAATATATGGTATTACATTTTATTATAAAACATTATTAGTTTATTAAATTTGTTCTATTCTCTTGTTTTCTTCTCTTTTTTACCCCATTTTATTGTTGTTTTTATATGTTGGTTTAATTTGAGAACTACACAACTTTATGAGTTTTAGGTACTTTTAATCAGAAAAGATTCTGCTGATTTGATCACTTTGAATCCATGCAGGTTTTGTTTTTCTCCATTGTTTTCAGTTGCAAAGGAAAATAATTGCCCAGCATAACTCTATAGCGCAGTTTAATAAATAGATTACAAAACTTGATCTCATAGGATACTATTGTTACAACTTGTATGTTTTGAATCAAACATCACTCAATTTTGCTTATGATGTATGATTGAAAACGCACTTGTAATATATTCTCTTTATATTTGGTTAATACAGAATCATTTCTTAAAGTACTTATTTGATCTTAATAACTCATGGTTAGGTTAATGATGTTTTCAGTAACACCAGCTTGGTGTTTGTATTAGTAATAAAGTTGTGAGAATTCAGAATGTATTTATCAATATACTAGCATTATTTTGTTTCATACATTTCTGTGACATAATCAAATTATTGTATTAATATGTTTGCTAGATGAGTAAAATAATTTAACAAAAATCTACAAATTATCATTGTACATGTACAAACATCATAAGATTATCATTTTAAAATGTTTTGAGCATTTTTATTTAATTACATCAAACACACATATGATGTCAACATCAAACACACATGATGTCAACATCAAACACACATATGATGTCAATAAGGCTACTCCAATTTTATATCTTGGTTTACAGTCCTGTAGATCCACTTTTTAAAGTAGATATTTTTCTGGGTTTTTCTGTTCGTTTATTTTTTTATTGCTAGGAGCAGTTTTTATCATTTCTTAAACATGGAATATTTTTTATGTTAATAAATTATCTAAATTACAAAAAATAATTACACTTTACTACATGTTAAAATAACTAAATGTTTGACATCCAATAGTCGATGATTAATAAATCAATGTGCTTAGTGGTGTCGTTAAACAAAACAAACCTAAATAATGGTTTAAACAACAGTGACAGTTTTATAGACCAAATGATTGACGTCCAATAGCCGATGATGAGATAAAATCAGTGTGCTCTAGAGGCGTGATTAAATAAAACAAACTTTACTTTGGTTAATTACCAGAGAGTACATTGCCTGACACAGAGGAAAGGGAAACAACCACTTGCACTTACCACAACTGATCTAAGAAAGACTGGATATAGCTATTCTGTCTGTGAAAAAGTGCATACAAAAGATCCCTTGCTGCTAATTAAAAAATGTAGGCTATGTGGTTGTAACAGGATTACTCTTTCATTCTCATATAAACATCTGGCCAAGCACATTTTGGCTGATAGAGATAGATTGCTTGAATCTTAACTGGATAGGTGCAAGAAAGTTAGTTAAAACAATCCAAAAACATTACCAATTTTTCGTCGTTTATCTTAGTCACTCTCTTTTCAGGTAAAACACAATATGATTTTGAACCAAGAGTGGCAACAGACGAGGAATGCTAATATGTTAAATGGTTACGTTTGGATATTTAAATTCCAGTTATTGTTTGGGTTTTTAATTTCAAAGACAAATACTAAACATACACTTTGTATTTTTGCATAGGCACTCAGCTAGTGTCTTGTCTTGTTAGGCTGTGATATGTTAATTACTAAGTTTTCATCCCTCTCGGTATCTACCAATTTTATTTTGGACCTGAAATATTTATTATTTTTTAAATCTAAAACTGACTTTTTTTTAAGGAAGGTCATTGTTTTTATATTTTGGTTTACGGATTTTCATATCACAAAAGAAAGGAATAGATCTGAAAACATTAAGGCTTGTTTTTGGCATTCTATTTATTGTGTAATGCAAGATACCTAGAAATCACACTTTCAAATTTTTAAAATCTTTTGCAGAGGTAGGTACTTGCAGAGAAATTTCAAATACCAGATAGTCTTTCAAAACTTAGGTATTCTGATAAAGGCCTTTAAATCCTTTAATTTGACATATAGATGAACTTCATAGGCCTAGCAGATGCAAAGTTATTATATTTTATGTATCGGGGAAAATAGGCTAATTATCTCACGGTAATGACAATGTTTTTCAATTGGAGGATAGTTGACCTCAGTAAATGTCAAGCAGCCCTAAGAATGTGCTAAATATAGACAACGAACCAATCAGAATGCTACATTTTGTTGACATTGCTGGGTATCATGAAAACCGTTATGGCACAGTGCAGAAAAATGAGGCAGTGCAGGAAAATTATAATATCTTGTATAGTCACGGCACTTAGCATACAATCAAAGTATTATGATTTTATAAAAAGAACACTTATCAATTAGCTTGAGTGATCACTGAAAGTTGGGACAACTTTGACATCGTTTCTCAATTCAGGCATTGCTTATTTATTCCCGAAAAATCACATCATCGAATGATTGTCTTGCATAAATTTGAATTGCCCATCAAGATTTGTACTGAGTATGTATAAAGCATAAGAAAAATCATGTTTTATAGGGGTAGCATGAGTGCCACAACACTGTGCGTGGTCAGCTTTTTTTTATCGTGACATTGCGTGATGACGATTTCACGTAGATCTGCAAGTACCTAGCAGAAGTACCACCTTCATTATAGATATAATCTGAAATGGGAGAGATTTCCTTGCTTTAATTTATATTGTATACTTTTGTTTAAGGACACCCAACACATTGTTTATTTATTTTCTCAATATTGTAATAAATTAGTTGCTTTTAGAAAAACATTCCTCTGTTATTTTTTCAGGATTTTTGTAAATATAGTTAGTACCTTAAAAAAATTCAGTTCATTTCTTTAAAAATATGTTATGGTTTTAGCATTAGTATTTAAGGTTGGTAGAATTTTAAATGTTTGGAACATTTTCTTTTTAAAACTGGATACAGGAACCGTAAACCAAGAAATAAAAATGCTCTGGCCTAACTTTTTTTTTATTAGCCATCAATAAAGTATGTTATTGGCAAATATCTGAAGTACCCAATTTTAATTTCACTCTTTGATTCGATTGTCCCCCTGAAATTGATGCCAGGGACCGTCGCCCCCTATGTGAAAACTGATTATAATGATATTTTTATTTATTTTTTGTTATCATTTCATTATTTTCTATTTTATTGTTTTCCTGTTTATTTTTTTTATTAACTGTTGCTTGAATTTCATTTTTAATTTGACATTTTAGTTCAGGATTAACACTAAATTATTTATAATGACAGTATTTTAAAGTTTGTTTTAATTATACCATGAAATTTATTAAAGCATCGTCAGTGATTTTTATAATATATACATGTAATACTTAATGAAGTACCCAGTAATAAATATTATGTAAATAACAGCATTTTAAATATTTATATTTAATTGAACAGAATTCGTCTGTAGATGTCACAGAAAAGGACTATGGTATTATTTTTTTGTCTGAGTCTTCCTCATGTTTTGTACGTCTGCTGCTGGCAGCTTGGTTCTTTGCCACTTTCCAGTCTTTGTAATGGTTGTCTTGTTCACTTGGTACTGGGGACATTTCAGAATTGTGGCAGTACCTCAAAGTAATGTATAGTGTGTATTACAGACCCTGTCTTTGTCTTGAATGTCTGCTTATGTTGGTGAAGGGGATATATTATATCAGTTTCTTGCTCACTGGATTGGATTATCTAGGGTTTTACTGGTGCTGGAATATTCTATTTTATCATAGTGTAATATGATTTTTAAGTACATTTGATACCTATTCTCCACTGACTTCAGGGCAAAACTATCTGGGTTATCTTTTAAATATTTAGTTTTATGGACAGATGTTTGTTTATCTTTTGTTATCATAATCAGACAAGAAAAAAATAATAACCATTTTATGAGGTACATATAAGGTGTTTCCAAACTATAGGAGAAAATTGAGTTGGAATTGATTATTCTGTACTATACAATAGTGATAGAAATTGAGTTGGGATTGGTTAGTGTGTACTATACGACAGTGATAGAAATTGAGTTGGGATTGGTTAGTGTGTACTATACGACAGTGATAGAAATTGAGTTGGGATTGGTTAGTCTGTACTATACGACAGTGATAGAAATTGAGTTGGGATTGGTTAGTGTGTACTATACGACAGTGATAGAAATTGAATTGGGATTGGTTAGTGTGTACTATACGACAGTGATAGAAATTGAATTGGGATTGGTTAGTGTGTACTATACGACAGTGATAGAAATTGAATTGGGATTGGTTAGTGTGTACTATACGACAGTGATAGAAATTGAATTGGGATTGGTTAGTGTGTACTATACGACAGTGATAGAAATTGAATTGGGATTGGTTAGTGTGTACTATACGACAGT
>JAULBS010079914.1:0-19356 GCA_032355785.1 Symmetromphalus regularis | reverse complement strand
TATTATGGAATGAATCATTTCATGATGTAGGCCTTCATTAAAACTACTTGACAATAGGTCATCACATTATGAAATATCACTATTATGCAATCAGTCAATCCATAATGTAGGCTTTCATTACAACTACCTGGCAATAGGTCATCACATTATGAAATATAACTATTATGGAATGAATCATTTCATGATGTAGGCCTTCATTAAAACTACTTGACAATAGGTCATCACATTATGAAATATAACTATTATGCAATCAGTCAATCCATAGTGTAGGCCTTCATTACAACTACTTGGCAATATGTCATCACATTATGAAATATCACTACGGTATTATGCTATCAGCCAATCCATAGTGTAGGTCTTCATTAAAACTACCTGGCAATAGGTCATCACATTATGAAATATAACTATTATGGAATGAATCATTTCTTGATATAGGTGTTCATGGAAACTACTTGAGAATAAGTCATAAAATTTTGAAATATCACTATTACACATAAGCACTGAATTTACCCATTGTTGGGGGTGGGGGGTAGGGTCGTTAAACAATCAATCAATTCAAATGAATTTATCCATAGTACTACTAAGGACATTGTGAAAACTCAAGTGTGAAATAACACTACTATGCATAAATCAATCCATACTGCCTAAGAAACAACATTAATTTTTTCCAGAATCATGGCTGTAAAGTTATATCTGAAATAAAATGTAGGTCTGTATGAAGTTAATACTTGTAAGTACTGTCAGTACGATTTTACTAAGAAAGTGGTGTTCTACAGTTTCAGGTATTTAAAATACTGTATACAGGTAAGTATTCAAGATAACACCCGGCAGTAAGTACATACACCGATCTTTCAGCTCCAGTAGAGCTTGATCAGCACTATGTTAGCTCAAGTACACCTAGGACATGTGTTTCTATTTACTCTACATCTGGTTTGGGACCATTAGAACATAAATCAAGTTCAGTAGACAAGGTGTTTGCATGTGCTCATCAAGTGCTCGTTCAGTGAAATACACAAGAGTAAAGTCAACATGCAAGTAACAGACTCAATGAGTTAACAATATATTAAAGCAATTACCTATTTAAAAATACCACAGTTTCCTATTTGTGAATATGTGTTTCCTTATGTGGTTAGTAATTCACTAGTGAATGATATTCAGTGTGTCCACACACTTGAAATAAAAATAAAGGAGATAAAGCCGGGGAGGTAAGTTTCAGAGGGGTGTGTCAAAAATTTTGGAAAAAACAAGTGACAGGAGATGCATTTTGACAGCATCTAGAGTCAACATTTCAAGGTTTGCTCTGAAAAAAACCCCAGTGTTTTATTGCAGGAGGAGCTCAATTTGAAAGTATAAAAGTCACACTTTCTCATTCAATTTTGAGGAAATAAGCCAATAAAAATGCAAACAATATCCTTTTTTCCAAAAAAGTAGATTTGTCAAAAAAAGGAGAAAATAAAGGAGATCTAGCAGAATCATAAAATAAGATTCTTTGAAATAAGGGAGATGTGCACACACTGATATTACAACCTTAATAAGTTAGTGATGCAATACAACAATTACCTATTAAAACATATGACAAACTTTCCTTATTTCTCATAACCTTTCCTATACATGATTTGTGAGCAGTTAATATGTAAACATTTGTAATTCAATAATTAATGGTAACATTAGCATAATTATCTATTAAAAAATATAATCACTTTCTTCATTTTTGAAACCTTTCCTCAAAATGATTAGCAAGAAGACAAATATTGGTAATACACTGTTCAGTAAACAATACGTTAGGACAATCATCTATAAACATAACAAAACACTCACTCCCCTTAACATAACTTTTAAAAACTTTACTTATGTCATTTGTATGTCTGTACATTCTGTTCCTGATTTGGAATGTTATTTGAATTATATGTTATCTTCTTATCTTACTAAGCATGGTTCCATGGACATTTTCAAAGGAAAGACACACACTAAAATTGTATGACCCTCATTCATTTGTTTCAAAATCGCCATGCCCTAGGAGTTATGGAATCATCTATCTGTTGTTTTTATAGGATTTCTGAACACTGGTAATTCACTAAACTGTAATTTAATGTGAATTATTGAGTAAATTCATTCTATAAGGAATTATCAAAAAATGTTAAATGCACAGATTAAGGAAAAGGTTTATTAGTTTGATGACTTGGGGTTGTTTGTTTTTATTGTTTTGTTTAAAGACACTAATAGAGTAGAATGATTTATTAATCACCAGCTATTGGATGTCAAAGATTTGGTAATTTTGGCACAGTCATCAGAGGAAACCCAATACATATTTCCATTAATAGCAAGGATTTTTTAAATGCACTTTTCCACAGACAGTCACAGGACCATACATACAATGACCTTTTGATTTACCAGTCATAGATCACTGCTTAGGATGGTAAAAATGAACTATCACAGACCTGAGGGGATTCACTCCTATGACCAATACTCTACATGCAAAATTTCTACCAACTGAGCTGAAGGACATTTATTGAAAAACATATTTTCAAGTATTGTATCACTGTCAATTTCATGTTTGTGCAGTCTGGCACCATATAAGAATGCTGGCCAATGTAATTAATGAAGTGACAGTGATGACGTTATAGTCAGATATGTATTGCAGTATACAGTATGTATCATAATGCCTCTGTGTAAGAACTTGACCAGTATAATTAATGAGGTCATACCAATGACGTCTGTACATGCTGACTAAGGCTAATCAATCATACAGAAATGTCACACATCTCATACACAGTTGTTCTGCCATACTTCTACAAGACATATCCTTATTGTTTACAATGTAGCCTCTCATATCATACATACATCTATACTCCAGTACCAGAACACAATAAATATACTAGGTATATAAAGCTTTAAATGCTATTAATCATCAAAAAGTAACTAAAAATAAGGTCAAATCAAACAAACTAGCTATCAAGATTAAAACTGAGGATGGTATTTCATAAAATTAATGAAACGAGATCAAAATCATGAAACATTTCTAACTAATTTGGGTAATTTGGGAAGGAAATAGGATGTTATTTCTAGGAAAGTTGATAGAAAAAAAGCTGCTGCTGCTAACAACAACAAAAAATGAAATGTCTGCAAGTGCATTGTGGCAGGCAATAATTCAAAGAGAAGCACTTGAGTGCCTGCTTCTCATTTTGTTAGAAAACAAATGTCAATATTTTAATACCGGCATATTAAAAATGTCTAGAAGGATGGGGTTTTTTTGTTTGTTTTTTTATGAAATACTAGAGCCATCAGGTTTCTGTGCTAATATTATAGACCATATGTTGCTATTAGTAATGACACCAAACAGCCAATGATTAAGTAACATTGCTTTCGTTTTGCCGGCTGAGACTGAATTGTAAGTTAAAACCAATCAAGCATCTAATAAAATTGAGTATTTGTTTAAAGATTACACAGCACAAAGAGAAATATCAGCTATCAAAGGAAGGGGGGTTATAAATTATAAATGCATCTAATAAGATGCAAGTAGATATAATCTAGAGGTTGGCATGTTAGACATGTTTACTTCAGACCTGTAATACTAGTATCTGTTTTTCATCACAAACCAACAATACAAAATGTGTTCCTTACACTCAGTTTCTCAAAGTTAATCATTAACAGCCATTATCTGGCATGAAATTGCCTCCTTCTACCATCATAAAATGGGTACAATAACATAAAAGTGTAATGCATTCCACACACAATTATTATCACATATAAAACATCATCTGGAAGTCTTTGATATTTTCATGCTGACACATTTCTATTATCAGGCAATGAGCACCAATTTTAAGTCTTATGAAGTTTAAATGATCTTCATCATTAATGTTGTCAGGGTTTTATCACCTATTTTCCAAGACTTCAATATTCGTCACTATTTCCTAAACACTATGTCATTTTTCGTTCCCAATTTTGGAGTAAAATTTCCAACTTGAATATAAAAATGATTCAAATTCTGATCTCCTTTTTTATGTAAGTACATAAACAGATGTATTAGTTTAATTAAAATAATGTAGTATCAATATTTTATTTTCTAATATACTTCATGTTTTTATAAGAAAAAATGAAAAGTCAAATTTCAAGAATAAAATGCTTCCCTTTAAACAAAATGACTTTTATGGTGTTGACTACCACATACTGGTTGTATGTATTCACAGAGGCTAGTTATCTAGATCAGTGGAGTAAAACTGACTGTAGAAGTACACACATGACACGCATGACCAATCGATTGTCATTCATGACTAGGACTAACTCAACAGTTGGGATGATTCTAGTATATCAGATATCAAGTATATGCATGACTAGTTAACAGTAAACCTACATAAAAACAGGCCTATTTGAACATGTATGGTACTAGTCAGGGCTTTGTCATCCATGCTGCTGAAGTCTGATATACATTTGTCACTATTTTCAAAATTATTCACCGACAACGGTGTCATTTTTTATTCCTAATTTTGGAGTTCACAATAATAGTTCAAAACACTTCCAGGTAAGAGTGGCCAAACTACACTGTATGTGAAAAGATATTATATGTTGTTTTGTGGTGTTTGTGATGTTTTTGTAAAAAACTAAACAAAAATTAAATCCATAGATCCTCATTGTTAATACTACTAATTTTGAAAAAGATTATTATTCTGTATGCTTCACATTTGTTGCTCAGTTATTATTCAGGAATAGACTACATTGTTGTTTACATTTCCAATGTTACTTTAAGATTATACCTGCAAATATGTCTGTCTGAATAAAAGTAAAATTTGTTTAATTTAACGATGCCTCTAGAGCACATTGATTTTAATCTTATCATCAGCTATTGGACATCAATCATATGGTCATTCTGACATATTTCTTTAAAGGAAACTTGCTGCCACCACATAGGCTACTCTTTTCGAATAGCAGCATGGGATCTTTTACATGAACTTTCCCACAGACAGGACAGCACATAACACAGCCTCTGATGAACCAATTGTGGATCACTGGTTGGAATGGAAAACAGCCCAAACTGCAAATGGGTCTACCGAGAAGAATCGATCCAAGGACTGTCTGTGTGAATGTGCATAGGACAAGTATACTAAGTGGAACTCGTGATGAAAAGAGATATAGAAGAGAGCTGAGATGTACCGTGATAAACAAGCGAAATCACCTGGTCTGTTTCAACTATGTTTGATCTACAGACCAGTGTTTGTTTGCACATGTACCACACTTAATTGACCAAGCAATATGAGCAGGGGTTTACCTGGCTTTTATAAGAGGGGTCCCTGGGACTCACCTGTTTCTTTTCTGACGGTCCAAACCTAAAACCTAAGGGTCCACAATTTAGTCAAGAGTTGCAGAATACAGGTTTTGCATTAATAAAAAATATTTATTCTGTTTTAATTTTTATTTGTTTTATACTGAATTAATGATTTTTTTTATGGCCCTAAAATATCCCAGTATACCCTCCACCCCACCCTCTATTGTTTATTCATGACTGAGTCGATTATATAACCAAAACAGTTCTGATATTTTTATAAGAGTTCCATGGGATACAGTGTCTCTGATTTTGAGGTTCCAGATGACATTTTATTGCGTCCTTTATACAGGTTTTGCGAGTCTGGTATACCCCTGTATGAGTGCCCTTCTTCACAGATGATCTGTTAAAATATTTAACCCACCAAACCCACTGGGATTTCCAAACCATCAGAGTCACAGATCAAAAGGGTTTTCACTACACTGGATGCTTTCCATGTAAGGTGTGGGGTATAAAGTCCCAAATGAAAATAAAATGACTTATTAACCTACTACTATATGTATTTTTCTTTCCATTACTTTCTTTTCCTGTTTATTTTTTCCCTCTTCTAGGAAACCATAAAGTGAAAACATTTTTACAGCCTTCCCCAAGTTTAAACATTGTTTATATACAACTAGCTTTTCCTGTGGACAAGTTAAAAAGAACAAAGTTAACATCCCAAGCAACATCTGAAGCAGGCACTTGCAGGATATAACACCCCATACATACTGATTTTGCTACAATAATGGATGTTGATTGTCCCAAATAATATATTTGTGATTTTTATCTTTTTTGTTTTTTTTAGCAATAACTTTTATAAGGTGTTCCATAAAAACATGCACCTGTTTCACCTAATTTCATTATTTTCTGTAGTTAATTTAAGATTATACAGTATATACAATAACAGGAGGACATATCATTTTGGTAAATAAAGGCCACATTCTTCTCATGACATACAGTTCATATAGCTTTGTGTGTGTGATTACAGTTAATTGGTCATGCTACGAGTATAACATACACTCAAGCAGAAACGCACGTAACAGGCCACATGTGCCAAACATTATCTAAATTATGGATAACACTAAGATACCTAGAACATAATCACCAGATGCATGACTTGTATAACAGTTATAAAACACCAATAACAACACATGGTATGATATGTATACAAAGTAATAATATTATACACATTACATACCACTATTATACCGTGAAGACAGGGGCAGAGTTAAGAAGCAGGTGCAGGATTTGAGAAATGTAATGGGTGAATAGGACGGCAAAATTTTATAATTTTAACATCCTTCCACTCGCAAAATATATATTAAAAAAACTTAAAATACGAGTAAAAGGATGGGGGTCCAGATGTTCTGGGCCCCACCCCCTCCGGTCTGCTACTGAGGAGTCTTTTGTACACATGATCTCCACCGCTGGTTCTGTGGAACCCATTTCAAAACATGCTCCCTTTGGCAAAATGTTATATTCATAGTTAGTTGGAATACAATAAACTACATGGGAACCAATGTGAAACAAACAATCCTTTTTTCTACTGCCACGTAATCGGATGACACGATCACAGTAAAATGATGAAAACAAAATGTCCAATGTATTGTCACAATGATAAACAATGTTTTGTCGTTTTTTTATGTACATTAAGATATTTAATCTTTAACCTGAACGTTTTGGCAGATACTGGTATAAAATGGGATTACAGATCATATAAAGAAATCTACCTCTGTGGATGTAATCTCAACTTCAGAACTTCTCTAAAGACATAGCTAACACCCATGGGGGGGTGGGGGTGCTTGAATTTTCTGTGGATGTAGGCACGTATAAAACATAATAAAGAAATTATGTGTCATTAATAATTTGACATTTTCCTATTTATACAACAGGGATAGAAATTAAGAAATTATTTTCACTCGCCTAGGGGACTAGTAGCCTTAAAAGTTACTCATCTCCATGAAAAATCACTAGACATCCCATTTTAATTTTAAGGTTGGGTTGATCCATAACACAAATTACAAATGTAATGTGTATCTCAAAATAATACAAATTTGTAATACAAGATTGAAAAAAATATCTACTGGCCCGGGGGACTAGCGTCAGTAAAGATTTACTTGCCCCCAGCGATTTTTACTAATTTTGGGCAAGGTGGTGAGCGTTAATTTCTATCCCTGTACAGTAAAAACTTTTTTTAGACACATACCTCCAACTCCCAAATTATTATACTATAAATTAGGATATTAATTTTTTTTTATTTCCATCACATTTAAAAACTAGTCAATTTAAATTTATACAGGCTAAGTGACCCTTTCCCAAAAGTGTATGCTTTGTATAAATATGAAACTACTGACAATTCCAAACTGCTCTCCTGTAGTCACATGACTAATGTACTGTAGCAGATGAGAAAAACCAGACTGCATGTACAATAATTTCTACATTCTATGCAGTGAATTGAATTTATTTCTGGCACTGTTAACTGGAAGCATGTAATGAAAACAAATGGTACTGCAGCCATGCTGATTGTGTGTACAGGTATTTGACCCAGCATGCATGCATGGACATCCCTGACCTGGCAGCAAAGCAGGATCTGCCAAAACATGGAGTGCAATAAACATCCCCCTAAACAAACCTTTCCTGACATGTTAACCCTTTTACCTACTCAACAAAATCACCTTTGACAGCTACGGTAAACAGAAGAGTCAAGATGAAAATGTCAGATTTGAGGAAGAATGAGTTAAATATGTTCGTGTTTTTTACTCTTCACAGTCAAACAGGTGCAGAATCTGAGAGTCTTGAGACACAGTGTGGTACTGAAAACTGACATTTAAAAATGAAGGGGACCAGGAGTGCACAAATGTATACACATGTTAAATGTAAGGAAACCAGATCTAGCTTTGTGATGACATAGCTGGTTCCAATGGAATTTGGGGGGTGGGGGATGGTGGAGGTGTCTAAGGCAATTGGACTCGCCTTCAGCTACTATTTTTCCTCATTATAATTTGCCATTATCTTGAGTCCGTTTCTTTTTATATTCTAAGTCAACCTTAGGTATAATGGGTAATCAGATCAATTTTCTTATGTGGCCTCAATATCCCCCATTTCATCTAGTGGTCTATGACTGGTATTACAAAGACAGTGGTATGAGCTGTCCTGTCTGTTGGAAGGTGAATAATTAAAAGGTCCCTTGCTGCTTATGTACACATGACATTGAACAGCAACTGATTAACCCATATACTGGGGTGTTTTAATCAAAACAAAATCCTCAGCACCTACATGTATAGTACTATGAGTTAGTTTATAGTTAAATGTTTATTTTTATGTATTATACTGTTATATTTGAATGTTTGTGTGTCTTTGCATTCTGATCCTAAACTGGAATGAAATAAGCATTAAAGCTTTTATCTTTTTTTTTCATGACTAATCATTTTCTTCTGTAATCTTTAATCACTTTCAGAGCCATTTCGGTCAAGCCATTCATATTAATAGATACAAATTACACAATCAAGGAAAGCCAGGATATTGTTGATCATTGTAATAATCTTCTGGTCTTTCAGTGGCCTGATACTTAATCTAGTCATCTAACTAGCTGATATTTAATCTAGTCATCTAACTAGCTGCTATTTAATCTAGTCATCTAACTAGCTCATACTTAATATAGTCATTTAATTTTCTAATTGATACTTAATCTAGTCATCTAACTAGTTGATACTTAATCTAGTCATCTAACTAGTTGATACTTAATCTAGTCATCTAACTAGTTGATACTTAATCAAGTCATCTAACTTTCTAACTAATTGATACTTAATCTAGTCATCTAACTAATTGATACTTAATCTAGTCATCTAACTAGTTAATACTTAATCTAATCTGATGCAGACACCACATGCACTGAGACAGAGAATATAAAAGGAAAGGAATTTTTTCTGGTTTTTATTTCTAATTTTTTTTAATCTTTTAAACAATTTTTATTATCTTCTTTTTTTTGCTTTTTGCCGAATTACGTGATATCGCAGAGACGTACCATGCCCATAAAATACAGTACTTAAGGCCTTCCCTAAAGCATGTCAAGTGCAATTTAGGTTATCAGTTATATCTCTTCAAGTGTGTACATGCAGATCAGACACTACTCATCAAAGTCATCGGGAAATCAATTTGAAATGAAGTGCAGTATAACATTCTTTTTGTTATTTTCAGGGATGGGAATGGCAAAGGAGAAAAACAGATGAAATTTTGTTTTCAATGTAAACAGGTGAGGACCATGGTTAAAGGGTATATTTCATGGGAAAGCAAGGTACACTTCGTTTTCACTGTGTGTTTTTTTTAGGATCACAACCCAAACACAGGAAATTTTGTTTGCAAGGGAGTGCCAACTGCTCCAAAAACAATTCACTGTCCAGCTGTTTCAAAACTTTTTTTTTTTCTGGAAAACATTTCTGCCTGCGCTTGGGCTTTTTTTTGTTGCTTAGAAGAGAAATGGGCCTCACCCCTCAAAATCATCTATCGGATTTAGGTGATTCACATGATCGATCCTGGGGAGATAAAATCCAAGGAATTCCACGTATCTGCGGAAAATTCTCAACCCTGTATATTACCAAAAAAAAAGAAGAAATATTTATGTAAAAACAGTTTTAATTTGTTGTTTATCAGGGCTGAGAATGGCAAATGAGAAAAACAGCTGAAATATGGTCATGGAAAAGCAACAAGTGTGTGCTTTCCTTTTTCATTTAAATGTTTTTAGGGGAAAAAAAGCCCCCCAAACCGGAATGTTTTGCGAGGGAGCAAAGCAATTGAGCTAGGCAAGGGTTGTGGAGGGGGCAGAGTCCCCTTCCAAGGTAGAAGCTTTTTATGAATTAGAGAGGGAAATTGTGCATTCTGGTGAACTTTGAGGGTCCTTTTCCTCCAACTAATTCCACTTAAATTAGTTTTTGCCTGTGTTATCAATTTATTTTATATAATCCACATCCCTGTCGCCGAATTCCATTGAAACAAACTGTTTCTTACATGAATTTTACGAGCTATTGTCACACCGCAGATGAGAAGTTTGCAGATGAGAAGTTTGCAGATGAGAAGTTTACGGGCACAGCTATATTGGATTTCACATGACTGCTCTGGACTAACAAGAGCCCAGAGATCTACTGTGCTTTGCAATTTTCCGTAAAACTTCAGATGTGGCCGAAGTGATCCATGAGAAACTAAAGCAAAGCATAATCATTTACAGAATACCGAGTGCCGACTACTCACTTGTTTTTCATGGGAGCCGTTTCAAAACTAATTTTTATATTTTTCCAATAACATTTTTTCGTTGCTTAGAAACAAAAATGGACCTCACCCCCACCCACCCCCCTCAAAATTATCTCATCGGATTTAGGCGATTCATAAGATCAATCCTTGGAGATAAAATCCGCAGAATTCCGCAGACAATTCTCACCCCTGGTTTATGACCTGTGTTTATATAATCAGCGACGTTCTTTCACAATTGATGAATATTGTTGCTGTTTTGTAGATAATCTGGTGAACTGGTTGAGTTAAAGTAATTTAATCAACCCCTGAATTTGCCAGTGGAAATACTGTGAAGAATGCAGCAAAGTTTTTCATTCTTTGTGCCACTTTTTTTGCAGCAGACTAATTTTTTTGTTTTCAAGGTGTATTTTTGTCTTATTAGAGTATACTTTATGCTGGATTACAAGTTGACAAAGGCAGCAGATGCCTAATGTATGATAGGTGTTACTCAACAAACATTTTATTTTTATTATACTATATATTCATTGAATAAAATGTTTAATTTGTATTTTGTTCAAAATAAAGGTTTTGACTGGCATTAAATTCAAAACGAGAAAGTGCACAAAAAATGAAGTTACTCATAAACTATATTTATAAACAGGTACATGTATTATGTCATCTAAACAAGAATACATTTATGACTCAGAAATCTTTTAAATTAAGACAATTTTTTTAGCATAAAATCAGATTATAACATGTTTAAAAAACTTTGTTTAAACCAGCATATTTTTTTTCATTTGGGATCTAGATTAGACATTTCACTGTCAACAAACTTGTAGAAGTAAATGTATAGGTTGTCATATACAGCCTACATCATAACCTATGTTTGATTATTTCTGCTAGGAGAGATAACTACCTGTTACGAGACCATCACAAATAATAAACGCTACCTGTACAAACTCCTAAACATTAGCAGTGAAAAGGCATCAAGTTTCTTTATGACATTATCTGACTTTACAATCGAAAATCACAAAGCAGTGACTTTAGATTTTAGAGACTGATAGATGAACAGGCTCTTGCGAGGTACATGGAAATGAAAAAAATCTTTTGTGGCGATGATCAGTGGGTCTACACATGGTAATGAAAACAATTCATGTTCTGCACCATTTACCATGAACAAAGACACACACCATTAACCTTGTTTTATTAAACCTTTATGTTAGCTTTTGAAAACCCATACAATACGGGAACCATGCCTATTAAAAATGAAGGACAGGTAGCTATTAGGCAGTCACAGTCATTTCAGCTCAAGTGCAAAATGTTAAACAATATTTTAAAATCATGTCACAAATAGTCACGTAAGCAAATACTTCTACACTTAACCCTAAAAAGTAAATTAAAATGACTTGTTTCTGGAAACCTGATAAACCCTATCTGTTAAAAGGGGATGGACCACATCATTTTATCCACTATTTCAATTTTTTTTAAATATTTTAAATCTTAAAAAAGCAAACAGGTTTTTTTTGTGTAATCTGAACTGATGTTCCTGGCTATGAGTTTGCGAAATTTAATGTCATTTCTCAACAAAATTGGAAATTTTCTGTTTAACAAAAAACAAACATTAAGGTATCTTAGAATTAGATATATATTAAATTATTTCATCTATTTATATGTTTATTTAATTAAAAAGATACAGATTGAATTTTTTAACATTCAGAAAAGGAATTATTTCTCCAAGATTGGAAAAAAATAAAATAATTGAAACATACTGTGTGGCAACAGAGATAATAAATTCTTGTAGGTAAAGTTTTTATAGTGCTTTATGACTACAGGTTCCCTCTTGGACTCTGCCTTGTGCAAAGATAAAATTTCAATCACTGTAACAGTATGTCATTTAGGTAACACAAACACAGGTCCATACTTATAGGATACTATTTTAAACAAGTTTCCATTTCGTATCATGTTTATGTCCTGAGTGAAATACTTTCAGCTGACACGAGCTTTAGTGAATGACAATGAAAATTATTTCACGAGGGACATAAACATGATGCGAAATGGAAGCGATTTTAATATCCTATTTATTACCCATTACCAAATTTAAGTTAAAAAAACATTAAAAGAAAAAACAACAAAAATGAAACCAATCGTTTTCCTTTTTTTGGAAACAAACTATGCAAAATAATATGACGTCATATGACGTCAAGCTGTTATGTCCCAGTATGACGTAGTACTTGGATATAACACGTTGATACGAACCAAGATATGTTAAGCAAACATGTCACTGTAAAATCAGATGTTTATAATATGGAATTAACTGTTAATCTAAGTGTTTACTGAATTAAAAGTTTAATATATTTCTGCTGAAACCCAAAACAAATATGGCTTAAACATATAGACTGTGAGAAACGATGTTAAAAAAACCTGATGAGATGCTGATGTTAAAAAAACTGATGAGATGCCGAGAGAAATAAAATTATCTTCAATGACCGATTAGCAGGTTTGTGGTCAGTGTGCAGATAATAATTGGGATTACTGCCAAACTTGATGTAAGATCTTTATGGGAAGATGAGCGAACTGCCTGTCATATCTCCCCTAGCAACTCGATAGCAGTCTCTATACAACTGAGCAAAAGTTAAACACTGCATATTTTTGGTTTATAAAAGCATCAAGTGTAGTTAAAATAGTTATTACATACTGAACTATAGCACTTGTAAAATTACAATATAAAAAAACACACACACACACACACTGTTTAATCCATAATTATAACTTTATTCAAGCTTTAACTAAGTTTAAGAGAATGTGTGAAAACATATTTAAACAAATTCCTCATACATGTATATCCTAAATTGGAATGTATTATTCATTAAAGTTTTTAATCTTTATTTTTTATCTTTACAATATACTTAAACTTAAAAGATGGAAATACTTCTTGCCTTGATATTTCTTATGAACTGATTTTAAGTTCTTGAAATGCATCTATCACAAGGTATGCCATTAAATTATTATTATTATTATTTAAAGTAAAGTTTGTTTTATTTAACCACGCCTCTAGAGCACATTGATTTTTATCTTATCATCGGCTATTGGATTTCAATCATATGGTCATTCTGACACGCATTTAGAGGAAACCTGTTGCCACAACATAGGCTATTTTTTCAAATAAGCAGCAAGGGATCTTTTATATGCACTGTCCTACAGACATGACGACACATACCATGGCCTTTGATGAACCAGTTGTGGACCACTGGCTGGAACGGAAAATAGACCAAACAGCAAATGGGTCCACTGAAAAGGATCGATCCGATGACCGACAGTTCACAGGTGGACACGCTACTATTTGAGCTACATCCTGCACTTATTATTATTTTTAATTAAAATAAAATTTGGTGGTGCTTCACTTTTGCTGAGGTGTATACATGGACTGAGTCTATCTGATGCAGATGTTTTGCTTTAGATAGAGCAGTAAGTGGGGAGGTCAGCCAGGCTTGATAAAATAATCCAGCTGCATACAGAATCTTCTTCAAACCCAAGTGTCCTGTTTGTCTTCTGTTTCACCTGACCAACACCCAGCTTTCAGCTAATAAAAACACCAACAATCAACCATATCTTTCAGTCAACTTCATATGGCTGAAGTAAAAACTTTTGAAATGAGCATATGCAGTAAAATTAATAAATTAGTCAAAAGAAATAAGAGCTGTTATACCCGGTATTTGAATATGAAATTTTCTTGAAAGAGGGAAACAGAGAGAGAGAGAGAGAGTTGTCCAGCAAAATATGGGTGAACCTGGAACAAATTGCAATAGCCTGAAGTAACTAGTTGTGTGAATTAGCCACTGAAGTCACAAGTTGTGTGAATTAGCCACTGAAGTAACTAGTTGTGTGAATTAGCCAGTGAAGTAACTAGTTGTGTGAATTAGCCACTGAAGTAACTAGTTGTGTGAATTAGCCACTGAAGTAACTAGTTGTGTGAATTAGTCATTGAAGTAAATAGCTATGTGAATTAGTTACTGAAGTAACTAGTTGTGTGAATTAACCACTAAGTAACTATTTGTGTAAATTAGCCACTGAAGTAACTAGTTGTGTGAATTAGTCATTGAAGTAAATAGCTGTGTGAATTAGCCACTGAAGTAACTAGTTGTATGAATTAGCCACTGAAGTAATTAGTTGTGTGAATTAGCCACTGAAGTAACTAGTTGTTTTTGTTACCTCCTGAAGTAACAAGCTGTGTGAACTGTTAGTTATAGGGTTATTTGTATGTTATTAATCCCAACTGCATATTCATACGCATACCCTCACAACTGTATAGTATTTATTTACATGACATCATATGTGTGTTTTGCAGCTCAGTGTTAACACGTTGCAAGCCTAGAGTTACACGTAGAGCATTCTCTCTTGTATGTAAAAAATATTAAGTTAAAACTGTGTTATTCTTGGGATGTAATATATACATGTATCCAGGGTTGCATATATATATAGCTTGATTACAACTACATACATGTATATGCTGATGCATATATGTAGACTTGTCGTGTTTATGTCAAAGCAGTGATGCAAGAATGATTGAGCTGTTGAAATTACATATAGCAACCCCTGAAAATGCCCGCATCAATTGGAAATGCTGTGGAGATTGCCGCAGTTTTTCTTTCTCCATGGCACTTTTTTTGTTGAGGACTAATGTTTTTTTCAAGTTTTTTTTTCTTCTACTTATAAAAAATAAAGTATACTTTATGGTAAAATTGTTGTTGAAAATGCTGTGGTCACTATTTCTCCACAGCATTTATTTTGCGGTGGACATTTTCTTAATTGCAGGGGTTGCATATAGTTAGAAGCCACCTGGAGGCTCCCAATCCCAATAGTGCAATAAGTGATACTGATGTTAAAAGGTTTCAGTGTAGTCAAATCCATCTGTCCTATAGAAATGAAGCCCACCCCAGTTGAATTTTGTGATGACCTGATAGTAAATCACTAAATGTAAACGTTCTTTATGGTGCACACGAGTTGTGGACAGTCTCTAATTTCGCCAGAAAGTTCCAAAGCATATAAATTAAGAATTAATTAAAACCATATTAAATATTAAAATAATTGAAGGCCTGATATTAATATTATACATATCATATAAAATTTAAAAAGGTAAAGCTATAATTATATTGGGCTGAATATAAAGGTATTACTAGCAGGAATACAAACTGGAAATAACTGACAACCCTCCTTTACATACAAACGTAACAAAGCCTGTATTACAAGGCTTTTTATCAATACCTGAACAATGGCAACGCAAGAAAAAACACGCCCATTGATCGACACCCATACAGTGATACACGACTTGACGTCGCAGATTCTCATAACCAAGTTACTGTTCAGTTGAAATGAATGGATTCATTAGTATTTACATACCTTATTGTTTTCTAGGGCTTCCGCAGAATGACATTCCTTCGCCCCGAAACAGTTCTGACATTTACTTCGATTAAAAATGTTAGGCACAAATTTCCTACACTTTGATGCCATTTTTCTTGTTTACGTCTCACTTACAAAATCAAGTGCGCTGACAGTCTATCAACACAGGTAACTGTCAGTGTCACACGGAACTTTCATGTCGCCGACACACAGGTATGACACGGTATGGCACCAGCCATAATTGCATTTACGTATACTTGATTCGTATCATGCGTGATTTCATTGATCAATGTTAAAGTAAGATAACGTATCGTAGATAACAATAAACATCCAAACAACCCATCAGCCAGGTTAACGTTTCTTCAGGACTGAGTGGCCAGTCTTGAACGGTAATTAGCGTATGAATACTCTAGTAAACCAAAAAAACTAGTCCCTTGTTTTTCTTTGTATTAATAGAAACTAAAACGTAATGACAATTATATCAAACTATTATACTTTAATGTATATGGTTTTGTTTTCATCTGACGGTTTATATATATTTACACTGTTTGGAATTTTTTCAGCAATTTTTGAATTACAGCGGAGCAATACCTACGATGACAGAGGTAATTTGCCAGCGCGGCAGTTATCAATGTAAAATTCGGCAGTCGACGCTCTGATAAGTGAACTAAGAGGGATAGGTTTACAACATTGTAGTGTCATTTCCTACAATTCTGTTTGTTTTTCTACCTGTGGGTGGGTGGTTTCTTTGAGTCACTATTTACTGCGTCTGTATGAAAAGAATGAAGCGCACAAGAACTATAAACTAAAGTAAATCTTTATTTCGTAATAACAAATGTAGCCTAACAAAGAAAGTGTTTTTAAATGTTAAAAATAAGTCCGTTAATTTTTTATCGCAAGCTGATACATACTCAATAAAAAAAGAAAGTATGCATGTAATCAATAGTCATTTATTTGTTAAATACATTCATAACAGAAATTCTTGAATTAGGTAACCACGCCATTTAGGAGTAGGTTTGCGTGTGTGCAATATAGGTCTACAAGTTGCGTGTACACGTACGGTGATTTTCGATTATGATGAAATGACATTTATTTAAAAATCGATATTTTAACATTACAAACTTTCTTTTTTGGTTGAGTATGTACATGCGAGTAATACACAAGTATTTCCTCCCTATTTTTAAACTTTATTTAATTTCGTTAACTGGTTTGCGAATACACTTAGGCCTACAGTCACAGGAGGGGCGTTGTACTTTATTCATCGGCAAATTCTAATGTTCAGAAACGGGAGCAGCCTTCCCCCCGTCCCCAATATGAATCTCGTTCCAACGCCCCTGCACTGCCTTCATATAATTTTATGTAATACGATTTGTCGGATTTTTAAGATATCCCCTTACTTATACTAATATTATTCATTATTACTGACAGTGATAGTCTCACGTGTGAATAGGCCTACTTTCCATGTGCGCGGATAAGTCGTTATTACGACGACTCGCTCTGTTAAGATTATTGCTGTACTTAGGCTATAACGGTAATTAAAAAAAATATGGTTTGAAGATAAGACTTCGATAAGACATAGCACCTGACTGAAACAGATCAATGTGCGATGAAACAAACTGGGAAGATTTATTATAAATTTCCATTTATTAAAAATATTGCCAACATAGCAGTTTTTAAGGTATTGCACTCATAATAGTAGGCCTAATATCTTAAATCCATAGATGGTGGTTTAATGTTTTAAATCAGCTCTTTAAACTTATAATAATAATTATTTTAATAAAAGATTTATATTAACGATAGTTGACTTATGATGCCCATTATAGCCCATATTCATTTTAATTTTATGTCCCGGGAGGGGGCGGTGGACATCGTTAAATAGTCATAATCTTAAATCGATGAAATGATTTAAGGGGGGGGTCAAATGGGACAGATCCAGGATTTATCGAAGAGGGCGCCTAAACTGCGCATTTATAAAATGAAAATTGTATTTAAAAAGAAAATGGAAAAAAGAGATGTATCACCTAAATTAGCCACTGATCGAGAGTCGACTGCCATCAACCTCTGAATTGGGAGTTTTGTTTTCAGGACAGATAGAATACTTTAAAGATTTTTTTTTTTTTGGAGGTGGGGTTGAGGTGCTGGAGGATTTTGCTTGACCTACGGACAAATATGTTCACAAATAAAGACATTTTACAGCAAATAATGTGATGCACGTTACTCAACCCCTGAAATTGCCCGCGGCAATTGGCAATGTCGTGGAGATTGCCACGGACAATTTCTTTTCAAGGCGGGTTTTTTTCTTATTATTAAAAATAAAGTATATTTTACCCTAAAATTGCTGTGGCAAATGCAGCGGACAGATATTCGGTCGACGTTTCAAAATGGCATGTGTTGGTGAGCATATTTCTCCGGCGACAATATATGTCAACATTTACGGCAGATGTTGTCGCCCATCGACACACATTGTCGTAGGCGACGATATATGCTGCAACAGTTGTGTGCGAGTGTTGGAAATTGACATTGTCATTAAAGCGTACAAAGTGGACGTGAATTGTGTGTGAGAGAGAGAACATCACAGTGCGCGTGTGAATGTATATGAGTGCACAAGTGAGTTTATTTCACTGTTATGTCAGCTCAGAAAGTGAGTACAGGCACAAAAGTGATGGGCCGCTATCTTCAAGAAACACGTTGCTCACTATAAATACTGGGGTCAGTCAGTGCAATCACGTACTTTTCACGTGTTCAAATAAGTATTTGTAAATTTCACACAAAAGTTGCATGGAACTCTCAAATTTAACAAAAATGAAGTCTTAACAAGTTTCTACAAATATATTGATAATTATGATTTTATCATCATCATAGTCATCTCTAAGTTTAATTGTGTTGCTTTGACGACTGCCGACAATGTGTGCCATGAACATCGACATAATTTATATTGCTACCGGCGACAAAATATGCCGCAACAACATGTCAGGTTTCGATGAGCATTTGAACCTCCTATCTTGGCGGTTTGGTTTACAGCCTCTGGTCATTTTTATATTTTATATTTATACTGATCATTCATTTTTGAATTGATATGGGCATAATTCGCGCACTAACTATATTCACAATAGTCAATGTATAGGCCTAGTTCGCGTTCATTTTCTCGTGTTCGTCAATGGTGACGCCGCAAGGAAACTATTGTCGGATTCTTACAGATTATTTTTTTGTTTGTTTTTGTTTTGTTTAATGACACCACTAGAGTACATTGATTTTTTAATCATCGGCTTTCGGACGTCAAATATTTGGTAATTCTGACACGTAGCCAGCTCCAACTAGTTTTTAACCATGATCTTCAGCTTGAGAGCTCACAGGTCAGGATTTGCATACATGGGCATAAATCCGGTGGGGGGGGGGGGGGGGGGGCACCCGCCCCCCCACTTTTGTGAGGGGGGGGCACC
>JAULBS010079903.1:0-19362 GCA_032355785.1 Symmetromphalus regularis | reverse complement strand
ATTGCAATACAAGTACATGATCAAACAAAACATCTCTGCTTAGTCAAACATTCCCTGTTGTAATTGCAATACAAGTACATGATCAAACAAAACATCTCTGCTTAGTCAAACATTCCCTGTTGTAATTGCAATACAAGTAAATGATCAAACAAAACATGTCTGTTTAGTCAAACATTCCCTGTTGTAATTACAATACATGTACATGATCAAACAAAACATGTCTGCTTAGTGCAAACTTTCCCTGTTGTAATTGCAATACATGTACATGATCAAACAAAAATGTCTGCTTAGTGCAAACTTTCCATTTTGTAATTGCAATACATGTACATGATCAAGCAAGAAAAATATTTGTATTAAATATTTTAAAGTTACCACTACGTGTAGGTACATGCAACTTTCTTTTTGTATATATCCCAGGACCTAAATCCCTGTGAGATAAAAGTGGTTGTCATGTGACATATATAATACAAAATAAATATTCATTTTACTCAATAGATTGATTGATTGTTTAATGACCTCTCAGCACAAAAAATAAACATTAGAGTACAAGGTTCTGTCTTGTACATAAAACCTATTAGAACCTTGTAATTTTAGAGTTGTGAACTATCTGCCGTTTCGTCTTCTAATAGAATAGTCAATGTGAATATTTCATAATGGGTAAAGCAAAATTTATTTTTAAAAAGCTTTATTACAATACTAATTGATGAGATGCACTAGAACCAGAAAGAATAAAAAAGAAAGTTTTAGCCTTACTGTTACAAGACAACAAATCAATGTATTAATGTGGACAAATAAAATGTGAACGGAAAACTGAAGTATCGTGGCATTGATGAGCTAATTAATATTGCATGAACTGACAGTCAGATAGATTAGCAGAGTGCATACAACAATAATGTCTACTTTGTCAGTTTTTCTCAACATGTCATCAAAGCAGATAACTAAACAACAGTATAATAACAATATTACAGATTAGCACAATCATGAAATAATATTCATTTTTAACTTCTTTTGCAGATGTCAACTGTAGACTTCTAATAACAATATGATAGAGATGTAGAGTGGATTCAGTATTAATGCTTCCTAGATTAAGATAAGTTAAGATAAACTTTAATGTGTACTGTTTAAAGAACACCATATGTTTAAACACCTATTTAAACACAAAGTCAAGTTTGTTTTATTATAATGACGCCTCAAGAGCACATTGATTTTAATCTTATCATCGGCTTTTGAACATCAATCATACATGTATGGTCATTCTGACATATTTATTTAGAGGAAATTCGCTGCCACCACATAGGCTACTTTTTCCGATAAGCAGCAAGGGATCTTTTATATGCACTGTCCCACAGTCTTTGATGAACCAGTTGTGGACTACTGGTTGGAATGGAAAATAGCTCAAACCACAAATGGGTCCAACTTCACAGGTGGACACTCTACCATTTGAGCTACATCCCACTCTACTTTGCCAATTCCTGACTGCAGAATGACAGAGTTTTGTCTTGTCTGTAATTGAATATGCTTTCTTTGTAATGTCTGCTCAACTGCATAAGAAAATGTAGAAAACTTAATTTTGTTCTTCCAAAGTACAATAATTCATGGCAGACCTTAACATTTTATCAAATAATCACAAAATGACCACAAAGTAAGTGTATCCATATCCTATTTTTTCATTTGTTATAGCATTAAGGTTATATGGTCAAAGAAATCCTAACTATATTGAATATTTCTGATTTTTGTCATAACTGTTTGATAAATGTACTTTGATTTTATACCAGACAGTACAAGAATAATAACATTATTTAAATGGGCATTTCTGACAAAGGAATAATCTTGTTGATTGCATATAATACATCAGTTTGGATATACGAGCTGACTTGAACCCAGCCTAACTAACCAGGTGTGGGTGTAGAACCATAATGTATAAAATAACATACGTCCTCAAAGAACTGGATATAATACATCAGTTTGGATATATGAACTGACTTGAACCCAGCCTAACTAACCAGGTGTGGATATAGAACCATAATGTATAAAATAACATACATACTCAAAGAACTGAATATAATACATTAAAAAAATCTTTGAACTGGAGTGTTGAACCTCAGAGACCTCCCAACTTGCACATACCACTACTAATATACTTATTTACACAATACCTACTCTGTATATTTAAAAACAAATAAATCTTATAAATAAATGTTACTAATGAATTATTTTAATTTGAGCATATATATTAAAAATAGAAAAAATACACCAGCTATTGCATTTCTAACATTTGGTCTGAAAGTTTTCACAAAAAACCTGCTACATTAGCAGCAAGGGATCTTTTATATGCACTTTACCACGGACAGGAAAGGTGAAACGGTAATGCCCAGAGCAGAAAGAAATGAAAGTAAAATTAACAAACATACCAACTATTCACAAAGGTGTCTTGCTGGTTGTAAGCATGCAGAAAAGTTGACATAAACTCACAAAAGATAAGATATAGAAGTTATACTGATATTACTTGTTCTTTAAAGGTTGGTGGTGGTTGTATTTATTTTCGTGCTTATATCCAATTAAGGTTCAAGCAAACTGTCCTGAGCAAACAACACAGGTTCCTGTGCTGTCTGTCCAGGACAGAGGTTAGTGTTAGTAGGAGACATGAAACCCGCTGCTTTCCGATAAACAGCAAGTGATCTTTTATATGCACTATCACACAGACAGAATAGCACATACCACAGTCTTTGTTAAACCAGTTGTGGACCACTGGTCGGTGTAAGTGATATACACCTACCCACTCAGCCTTGCGGAGCACTCACTCTGGGTTGGAGCCGATACTAAGATTAAAAATCCTATGTCTCGACTGAGATTTGATCTCAGTACCTACCAACCTCGAGTCCGATAGCTTAACCACTGCGCCACGGAGGCTTTCTATATAATGGTGAATTATGTGATAAATAAAAAACAAATGTCACACGTTCTGATCACAGGCCATAAGATATTTAATATTTCCATTTTAGTTTTTTTCTTTATTTATTAATATTTTGCTTATAATTTTATATTCGATAATTAATTAATTAGACAAATATTGTGCATGTCTCTTTACATCGTATTAACCACGTATATAAGTATCTTTATAACTGATCATGTTTAACAAAATGTTTTTAATTAAAAAACATAATAAAATAAAGAAAAGTATTAAACGCATACTCCCACGGATCCTTCACCTAATTAATTTCCAAACAAAGAATTAATTTTAAATATAAAATTTCATTTGTTCACAGAAATACTTCATTCAGCTACCTACATAATCACCGCATCTCGCTTATTATCAATATTTAAAAATTATGATGAATTAATGAATATTTATTCATGGATGTGACATATGTTGTGAGAAAAGAAACCTCACAAAATTAATCAAACTTAATTACCGGAACATTTCATATAAGGACACATAGGTTAATTGTTATATTTGATTTATGTCTGTAACATATGTAAAGATGTTGGGGGAAAAATTACCTAAATTAACTAACTCGGTTATGACAACATAACATAGCAAAACATATTTAATATAATATGAATATCTATTTGTGTAACACCCGGCAAAGTATTCCCAACATATGATAAAAGTACATAATTAGTTAATTTATTAAAACGTCACGGTCATTAACCAGAGAAAGTTGTGAAAGTTATGAAATAGCATATTAAAAAGATTGAACGTCTCTTTGTAGTTCAGTCATAATACTCACCCCCGTGATTAATAGAATATTTTAATACCTATGCAACGAAGTTTAATAAATGAAAATAGCGCCTCTGGTTATCGAGATTTTGACAATTATTTAAAATAATGCAAAATGGCAGCCCTTTTTATATGTGGCGGCCATTTTTATAGATGTTGGCGAAACGGGATATTTTGGGAAACGACTCCTGTGCCAGTTTTCATCACAGTCATGTCAGTAATGAATTCAGGAGATGAAAACAGCTTTCCCTTAAATACATTTGGGTTTCTGGGGTTTAAGAATGTTAATGTTAATATACATACACAACGCCATTACATTGTTTTTTAATCTGTTATATTTTTAAAAAAACTATCAGAGCTTTTGAAATGCCATAATGAAATAACTAGATTATTTCAACAGATATGCAACGCAGTTTAAAATATTAAAATAGCTCCTCTGGTTATCGAGATTTTGACAATTGTTTAAAATAATGCAAATTGTTGGCCATTTTTAAAGATGGCCATAGCTTGAAAACAGCTTTCTCTTTAATAAATCCTGGGTTCTGGGGTTCAAGAGTGTAAATGTCAATATACATACACAACACCATTATATTTCAAAAGATCCATTATACTTCAAAAACTATCAGAGATTTTGAAATGGCGTAATGAAATGATTTATAGATTTTTTCATACCTATGCAACGCAGTTTAAAAAATTAAAATAGCTCCTCTGATTATCGAGATTTTGACAATTATTCAAAACACTGCAAAATGGCAGTCATTTTTAAAGAAGGCCGCCAAACGAAAGGTGAAAAAAAAAGACACCCAGGCTAATTTTCATCACAGAGACATCAGTAATGAATTTCAATCATTAAAAAAAGGTCCCCTCTAAAAAACGCATGGGCTCTGTATTATGACTGAAGTAATATACTGCATACACAAAAAATTGCTTCTGTGGGAATTAATTCCCCTATTTTCATAAATGCACTCTACTATTCCATTGTTTGAAACAAAAAAGTAAAAAGCTAGGCCATGTTTTAACACATAGTTACAAGTTAACCAGGGTTTAGATGAATATTTATATTATAAATATGTTTAGAGAAAGTCAAGAAATAGTTTTCAATTAATTAGCTAAAGAATATTACAAGTTAACCAGAGTTTAGCTGAATATTTATATTGCAAATATTTTTGAAGAAAGTCAAGAAATAGCTTTAATTGATTAGCCAAAGGATATTTTATTTTAACAAATCTCTTCAAATGCTATTTTCATTAACTTAAATTTTATTTTGATATATTTGGTTAACCTAACTAATATTTGAACAACTGAGTTCGTGTTTTTATACCAATACCTGTTTATCAATACTTCTGGAGTCTTTTTATATTTACATGTATATATCATAATTCCTTTTAATTCATTTACTTTTATTTTATCTATTATATATTCTACATAATAATTATGTTATATGAATGATTGAATCACTTCATATGTATGAGTCTGACTTCATAATTTGTCTTGTTTAAATCTTTCTTTGCTAATTTTATTTATTTATCACTTAAAAATAGTAATGTTTTAAAAATTATTTTTCTTTCATATTAATCTTTGTGATACTTCAACAGAGGACTGTAAGACGTTTGTGCTTACTTTGAATGTCTTTGAGAAAATAGTACATGTTTAAATTTTAAAGGAAATTTGTTTGATTTGTAAAATTATTCAATGATGATCATTGTATAATTTTTAAACAAGTTTGTTTATCCAAGTATTTCTTAATTAGGAATACATTTTCTCATCTGATTATTAATTAACAATTAATTTTGATAATTGCATATTAAACAAATTTCATTTAAAAAACAGTACTATTTTGTTGTTAATGGAATTTTGCACTAGAATGTGAAGTTTAGATATTTGCATGGTTACTAGTACTAGCATGGGTGATTCTGTGCTGGTTGTGTGCTGGAATTCCATTTTTTACTAATGGCTGGTGGTTCTGTCGATTTTTGATAATTTGAGGAGCTATTTTCCATTCATACGAGTAGTCCACAACTGGCTTATCAACGGCCATGGTATGTGCTGTCCTGTCTGTGGGATGATGCATATAAAAGATCCCTTGCTACTAATCGGAAGGAGTAGCCTATGTGGCTGCAGCAGGTTTCCTCTAAAGACATATGTCAGAATGACCATATGTATGACATCCAATAGCCGATGATCAGATAAAAATCAATGTGCTCAAGAGGCGTCGTTAAATAAAACAAACTTTTTGTTTATGCCAGTTGCACAAACCAGTGGTCCACAACTGGTTTATTAAATCTTGTCG
Organism: Symmetromphalus regularis; assembly: GCA_032355785.1. Lineage (NCBI taxonomy): Eukaryota > Metazoa > Mollusca > Gastropoda > Neomphalida > Neomphalidae > Symmetromphalus > Symmetromphalus regularis. The sequence goes on along the minus strand of JAULBS010079903.1, from coordinate 13,351 downwards.
TATGTGCTGTCCTATCTGTGGGAAAGTGCATATAAAAAGTTTCTTGTTTCTAATCTGAAAGAGGAGCTTATGTGGTGTTAGTGGATTTCCTCTGAAGACCATACATCTGACACCTAATAACCTCTGAATAAACAATGTGTTGGGGTTTTGTTAAATAACTAATCTTTTCCTTTCTTCTTGCTCACATTTGATTGGTTAAGTCACTGAGTTGTTTATTCAGCACATATGCACATATGCAATGTTAAAAAAAAGTAAATTTTTGTTCATGGCTAGAATTTTCAGTATGCATGTACATGTATACTCAGTTTTCTACTCATTAGAGCAAGCCTATCAGAATTCATATTTTGTGTAATGCTTAAAAGGATTATACAAATATGTATGTTTTTTTTTAGGTCATCAATTTAATTTTACATAAACCATTTACAAACATTGTTCTTAATTTTAACATAAAACTGACTGTAGATTAAGTGTGAAGGAAAACTGGGTTACATGAAATTAGAATGGCATGAAAACTTCATGAACAATTATCTGTAAATTTTAATATAAAACTGACTGCTTGTAGATTTAGCCTGAAGGAAAACTGGGTTACAAAAAACTTGAATGGCATAGAAATTGCATGAACAAAATTATCTGTACAATTTTAACAGGTCTGTAGACTGTTTGAATGTCAAACATCAAGGTACATACAATTGTAATTATATTTATTACCTACCTGTTGAAGATATACATGTAGCAGTTGTGTAAAAATACTGTACAACCCATGTTGCATTCAGCAGAATGATGATATCATAAGGTAATGTTGTCACTATTGATGAATCTAAAGTCCTGATGATGTCATGCGTTTTAACTATTATGTTATTTTTAAATTAATGTAGCAACAGTGCTTGAATTTATTGTTATAAATACATAAAATAAGCCCATTGAGTAATTAATACATAAAATATGCCCATTTATCAAAAACCTTGAAAGACACTTTTGACATGCATGTTGTAAATTAATCAAATGTTTGCAGATACATAGTTTTATGTGCTAGCAATGTACTTATACATAGAGAGAGAGAGATTTAAAACAGTTTATTTTACTTAAATTTAGAGTTTGGCTTCAAAAACTTTTTTTTAATGAAGTTAATTCCAGACTTTTTGCTTCCTTTGTAAATGTATGTAAAGTAATTATTTGTTTGCAGATATTTATTGTAGTTTTAAAATAAGAAGAAGTATTTTACTCAAAGAAAGTAAATAGATAATCTCTTAATTTGTTGACAGCTTCAGTTATTTCTCTATCTGTCAGTAAAACCTGAAAATCACAGTACAGAAATATATACTAAGCATGAATATGTAACAAAAGAACTGTCTGTACTTGGAATTATCTAATATTTCTCTTTCCATTAAGGCTAAATCTTAAAACATTACATATGTGCATTAGTACCATTACAGTACATACAATGTATAATAATTAAGAATCATAATTTGAAATGGATTTTGTTTTGATAGATTTATCATCACAGATGAGGACTCATTTTTCTCTCCTTCCCAGAGAAGTTTAATCGTGTATCAGATCCTCTCTAGATGTGTGTTTGAGGATCTCGGTTCTCTAAGAAAGAACAAGTTTGGTAAGTTTTTCCTCATGTTTCAGTCTATTTAAAATTATGGTCTATCATTTCCATAATAGCCAGAGTAGTGATATTTGTTTCACCTAGATGTTGTTAGAAATGAGAAAAAGAGAGTGAATATAGATCTAATTACATATAATAGAAGTAAACGTACATGTTGAATTTTCAGTACAGCTGTTTTTCACTCTCCTAAAATTGAATTTATGAGAGCAAGAATGATGCATTCTCCTAGAGAATGATACACTGAAGTTAAGCTCTTAAAAAAAGTGATGTGTTTGTGGGGAACTTACCATTACTAGAAAAAACAACTCAACAACTAATATTTATTTTTATGCTGGAGCATGAATAGGAGGTGGTGGGGTGGAGAGTATCATTAAACATGTTCTTATATGCTGTTACTCAATGGTACGTTCTTGTACTGTAATAGCTATATTTATACTAGTAGTTGTCTGGATTTAGTCACCTACATTCTTATATGCTGTTACTCAATGGTACGTTCTTGTACTGTAATAGCTATATTTATACAAGTAGTTGTCTGGATGTTTTTGTTTAAGCCTTGGGCACTGCACCCATATTGCCTATGGTAGTTAAAATATAGCATGCTTTTAGATACAGTATATTTGTGCATGCTTTGACACCATGCACGTAGTATGCTGGACTTTTTTCTAGCCTTTAGGACAGTTGGCAGAAATAAAGTATGTGTACATTTTCACTTTTAATTTTATTTTAATTTAGCAAAATGTAAGGTCTGCAGGCTCGTGAAACAAATAATAAAAAAATTCTTCCTTAACCTCTTCTCATGGATCGTGGTATTTAAAACTTCCTAAATTCTTTGGTATTGATTAATTCTTACATGTTTATAGGAAGTATTTGAATGTTTAATATTTTAGGTATCAAGAAGATGCTGGGTTCTGGATCTTATTCTTCTGCTTTCCCTCTTCATGAGGTAATCTGTGTACATTTTACTTTATGTTGCATTATATTGTCACTTAGATTATTTTTACTACTGTAATGTCATAGTTTGACTCCAGATCTTATATGTAAAAGTATTTCAAGACCCTTGAGTAAAAAAGTTCTGTTTTGTACATGTATGTAAACCTATTAAATTAGAAACCTGTTAAAAAAAAAAGAAAGAAAAAGAGAAAAGAAATAGGACCCTGTTATGATTTGTTAATATTGAATTGTAAAATTGATTTGATATTAACATTTTCAAAAATGGAAATTACAATTTTCTCATTATGCAAACAATATACAGTAAGTACTTGTACATCTTTAACTAGTGCCTAAACAGTTCATTAATATGTTACAGTAACAGAAAAATCAGTTTGTGAATGGAACAGTAATGGTGATTATTGTAATCCATTTAAATTGAGACAGTTATACTCAATAATACATTACTTTATTATAATATATAGAAGTACATAATTCATGCATTTTACTTGGGAAATTAACATTTGTTTATATTTTGCTTCTTCAGGGATATTATAAAAGTGAACATTCTTTGTTGACGAGAGGAAAAGCAAATGATCGTCATGTGAGTAGTTTTTTTCATCAAGATTATTTTTAATAAAATAAAAAATGAAAATGTATATAGTTGAGTTCAAACCTGCTTTACCAGTTTGCATAACAGAGTGCAGTTTTGCCATACAGATTTCCATAATGAAAGTTCATTTAATTACTATATAATTGTTAATCTCAGGTACAGGTAAAACTGAGTTTGAAGGCAGTAATAAAGTAATACAGTACAAAGAGTCTTGAGCGTTAAACTATTTGAACCTGGATCTGAGCTTATAAAACCTACATTGCAGACATCTTTAAAGCCAGATAACATCACACATATCATTTATGTTGTCTAGTCATAATGTTATAATCTCCAGACTTCGTGATAGCCAAAGAAAGTTTTCTACGCAGAGCCTGAATGACTAATGTTTTGAAGTTTAATATGTTTTGTTTTGTTTGCTTGTAGCTACTGTACATGACCTGGGCTAGACCTGCAGCATGGTACAAGTACCAGCCACTTGATCATATCAGGTATAGACAATTCACAGTGTGTATCATATTGTGTTACAATTCTTGGGTGGTTTTACTGTTATCAGGGCTTGAAGTTATGACTAGGTAGTCGAAAATGCTACCATACTTTTAAGTCTGCCTAAAAATATTTCTTTTGTCTCATTGCGTGACTTGAGCTTTCAGTCATCTTTTATCATTATTATCATGATTTAGTCAGTTTCCTGTCCAAACTATAATACCGTTAAAACTGTTAAAGAGGAATGTTGTTCTCTCTGGCACAGATGCACAAACAACAGAACACATACTATTGTCCTGTCCAAACTATAACCTTGTTAAACTGTTAAAGAGGAGTGTTGCTAAAGCCTGAACACTTGATCAAATATTTTGTTTGAAATGCTTTATTTATCATAATCAAAAGGATTACACAACAGGCAGGCAGGACAGTAGGAACAACTTTAGGCAATGACAGATCGAGTACAAACTCTATATCAGATTTTAGTTACAATGGCAAACATCAATGTGTATTAAAAAAAAGATCAACGTGTATTAAAAAAAAAGATCAATGTGTATTAAAAAAAAGATCAATGTGTATTAAAAAAAACATCAGTGTGTATTAAAAAAAACATCAATGTGTATTAAAAAAAACATCAGTGTGTATTAAAAAAAAGGCTCACCAACACGCCCCCAGTTCCTACAGACCTAGCAGATCAATTAATTTATACATGCTCTCTTCCTGTAAAATGAAAATAATGTTGAATACATTTAGAACTACATTTCTCTCTCTAGTTTGTATTTAACTGTCTTTTATATTTATTTGCACTAACAGAAATATGACTATTTTCATAATTTTAGGAGATACTTTGGTGAAAAGATCGGAATCTACTTCACTTGGTTGGGTTTCTACACTGGACTGCTGATACCTTCTGCCATAGTTGGACTCGTTGCCTTTTTCTATGGTGTTGGTTCCTTGTGGGACAATTATGCCAGGTAAAATAACTGAAACAGTTTCATTTGTTGTTAGAGAATTATTACATTTTATTTAACACGTTCACAGATTGGTGGTGATTTAGCCTGTAAAGAACCTAATGTGTACTTCAGAAGAATATAGCGTAATGTTGAATGAAAGATTATTTACTTACATGTTTATCAAATCTTTACAAATAAATTAAGAACCTTGTTATTGTGTAATAAAATTTCCCATAAGCATACAAGTCATGTATTTTTGTGTATCGGCCAATCTGTATTGTAAAAAAGATAAAATGAATAAAAATAATACTATTTTACCATGTCTTCCAGTGAAGATATATGTGATAGTAAAGGGACAGGAAACACAACCATGTGTCCACTGTGTGACCAGCGCTGCTCTTACTGGCGTCTAAATCGAAGTTGCTTGTATGCCAGAGTTACGTACCTTTTTGATAATGAAGCTACTGTTGCGTTTGCAGCTTTTATGGCATTGTGGGGTAAGATTGTTTGAGACTGTAGAAAAAGTTAAATTCTAAATTGTAATTTTAGATACTTATAGTTATAGAGAATTTCCAAGATGTTTCCATTAGATGATACATATTTCATAATTTAATTGGCTAACATGATGTATACATTGTATTCAAAGAATGGACTTAATAATATTTAATTTATAATTCTGCAAATCTCATGTCATCATTATTAATATACAGATATATTATGTAAAAAATACAATGTGAATATAGGCCTAGTAAGTCACACTGACTTCTGTCTAATCTTGAAATCTGTCTCATCCAAATTAGTTTTTTGATATTTAACTACAGTAAATCCTAATTTATTTTTTCCCATATAGATATGGTCTTAGGTAAGCCCTAGTGTGTATTTCCAGAGCAGGTTTCTAACTATTAAAATAACATAAAAGGCTTTTACATACTATTAAAATGCAAGTAATAAATTGATGTGACAAATATGTTTATACATGGTTATACAAATTAATATCAATACTTATGTTAAGGTAAATTAATGCATTTTAATAGGGGTACCCTAAAATGCATATTTTTATTAAGGCATTTGTTACAGTGTTGTGGGGAAAAATTAGAATGTACCATTTAATTAATTTCTTAACATTTTTCACATTAATATCTTGCCTGCATTAATTTCATGATTTACAATATGTGGACTAATACTTTATCTAAAGTAGATTCACATGCTACATCAGATGCAGATATATCTTTCACAGTTTTATGATACTTTAACAAAATTTAATTTAATTCATTTCATTAAAATATGTACATCTTACATTTCGTATACATTTTTCAGCAACTTTCTTTCATGAGATGTGGAAGCGAAAACAAGCAGAGATTGAATATGACTGGGATGTAGCAGACTTCGAGGAAGAGGTATTTGTGGACTCATTGTCAGATTGTTTATTTTTCTCCATCCCAACCAGTGCCTCATGACTAGTATATCAGAAGCTTTGGTATGTCCTGTCCATGGGAAAGTGCATATAAAGGATCCCTTACTGCTACTGGAAAAAATCACTTACTGCTACTGTAAAAAAATCACTTACTGCTACTAGAAAAAATCACTTACTGCTACTGGAAAATATCACTTACTGCTACTGGAAAAATCACTTACTGCTACTGCAAAAAAATCACATACTGCTACTGCAAAAAATCACTTACTGCTACTGCAAAAAAATCACTGCGACTGCAAAAAAATCACTTACTGCTACTTGAAAAAATCACTTACTGCTACTGCAAAAATCACATACTGCTACTGCAAAAAAATCACTTACTGCTACTGCAAAAATTCATTTACTGCTACTGGAAAAATCACTGCTACTACAAAAAAATCATTTACTGCTACTGCAAACAAATCACTGCTACTGGAAAAAAACTTACTGCTATTGGAAAAAAATAACTTACTGCTACTGGAAAAATTCACTTACTGCTACTGGAAAAATTCACTTACTGCTACTGGAAAAAATCACTTACTGCTACTGCAAACAAATCACTGCTACTGGAAAAATTCACTTACTGCTACTGGAAAAAATTACTTACTGCTACTGAAAAAAATCACTTACTGCTACTGGAAAAAATCACTTACTGTTACTGGAAAAAATCACTTACTGCTACTGGAAAAATGTAATAGGTGTCCTCTGATGACTATTTGTCTGAATTACAAAATGTTTGACATCAGACAGCCATTGATTAATAAATCAGTGTGCTCTAGTGGTGTTGTTAGACAAAAAACAAACATTTTCTTTAGAAAATCCATTTTTTCTCATCCAAAATTGTTTATGGTCACCCTGGTATTTGTAATAGCTCATAATACATTTTGTATTAACTCTTTTGTGCCATGAGGTGGAAAACACCTATGTCTGACACCTTATAGCTGCTGTCCTAAATAATGTGTTGTTAACCAATTCTTTTACCCTTTTGTGTACACTTAAATGACCCACAAAACTAAATCTTATAGAAACTAGATACTAATACAGTGTTAGAAATTAAGAAATTATTTTCACTCGCCTGCAGGACTATTAGCCTTAAAAAGTTACTAGTCCCTCTATTTTAATTTTAAGATTGGAAAAATATCTACTGGCCCGGTGGACAAGCGTCAGTAAGAATTTACTCACCTCGGGCAAGGGGTGAGCGTTTGTTTATATCCCTGTAATATAAGCATGCTGTATAACACCACCTCATTATCATCACACACATTTTATCCCACCTCTGTATATATTTTATTAGTAATCTCTTTAAATTTGTAATTTTTCTTCAACAGGAGACAGTTCGTCCAGAATTTGAAGCCAGTGTGAGAAGAGTGAAGAAAAACCCAATAAATCAGGTTTGGAATATAATTTATTTACCCTTTATCTAGTTGTGTAATGTAGCTTATGTAGTCTCATGGCACAGTTGGTTTGTTTCTGTTGTGTAAGAAGAAAAATATCTACTTCCACTAGCATGATTCTAATTTAGTATAGGTATTACTTAGTGGGTTCATTCACTATTGTCAACATTTTCACAGAGTACTATTTTCAGACACCTTCCCTCTCCCCCACAATTAACATACAAATGTTCATAAAATGTCCATTCTTTTAGATTACAATAGACATTTTATTGATTCATTTAAATTTGTATATTGTTCTTGACACATATCCCCTGAGCATACTCTTTGTACAAATAGGAAAATGTTAATAAATGTGAATGAACTCTTTAAAATCTCTTTTATTATACACTAATGTTTGTCTCACATTTGTGTGAAGTGATCTCTAAAGTCTTGCTCTGTATACTGTATTATTATATTGTACTGCTTGGACTAATACCATGTTAGCTTTAGTGGACTCATGTGCATAGCTACCTACACACAATATACTCAAATTATTTCACTTTATCTTTCTCAGAAATTATGACTGTTAAAAGCAAGAAATTGCTTCTGTACACATCTTATTTCAAACATTTCCCTGGATTCATTGTTAAAACCCAGTATTAAGCCTAGCTTTGTCCTGAAACTCCGGCGTGGTACATTTCTACGAAATTGCTGTATTCTGCAAACAATCTTTTTTTTGTTTAGTATGTTATCTACATGTATGCATGAATAGCTATAGTGTCAGTGCATCAGGCTAAAGGAGAGGAAGAGGAAGTGTAGGATACCTTCCACACATGTGGAATGATCGTCTATGAATGGCACGTGGTTAGTAGCCACTTCTCATCATGAGGGGTGACATCATTCCACACAGAACTCCAACAGCGGAACTTGATGCTAGAGTGAAAAATAAGTGGTGCTGGGATTGGTTATATACCAAGTATGAAAGGAAAACATTTTCTAAAAGTTTTTAAACACTTTGAATCCCAGTCAAAGCATATTGCACAGTTCGCCAATCAGAAATCTACTATACTTTTGGCAGCAAACATGGCTTATTGGATCACTTGAAGGGAAAATCTGTGACCCTAGACCCCCAACATAATTTTTCATTGAAAATCATTTTTTGTCAATACCATGTCTAGATACTAAACCTGATGTGTTCGTTATATCATTAACAGTAACACCAATATTTAAATCCTAGAACAAACTGTATTTAAAACTAATAATTAACTGACTTGTTTGAAGAGATTTAATTTATCCTGGAATTGTGGTGAGACAGTGGTATCTAGAGTTCTTTTCTCATGTTAGAGATTGTTTTGTTTTTCAGGATGGCTGTATCTCATTTAAGATGGTTTGTGTGAAACTGTTATTTGGCACACATTTTATTGGTTCTGGGTAGTTGAATTGTTACAGATAAGAAAGTATCTGTTATTATCATTTGTCAACACTTTTTAGTTTTAACTATTTTATTCAGAAGTTGACTATAAACATTAACTGATTTTTTTTTAATGACATCATTCAACAAACCTGAAGCCAAGACTTTCAGGGAAGGGGTATTGGTGCCTATATATTTAAATATTATATGAAACTTGAGAGGTGAGAAATTTTATGACAACGTCAGTATATTTGCCATTATTCCCCGTAACTTATACATTTACTGTTGTGCACCTGGTTTATCTTGATCACAAGACTGTGAACATTGACTCCATCTTGATTAGGAAATAAATGCAAAAGAGTATGGTGGGATTTTTTTTTTTTTTGAAAGTGGAGGTTAGGGGGCTATTTAATTATTTAAATAAAAGAAATAGTAATATTTGGAAGGTGTACTCCCCTCCACCCCACTCCTTTTATACTTGACTGCAGGCAAATCTGAACTGCATTTCATTATTGTTATAAAATATGTTTCTTTAATCCACTGTAGTGAAGTCACGCTATTGTGTTAATTTTTCACGAATCTACACTTGGGAGACCAATAAGTGTTGATTATTTTTTACGAATCTACACTTGGGATACCAATGAAGATGAATGTTGTAACATGCAGAGAATGCACGTGCAGCAAGTGCTGAATGCTATGGCGAGGAATGAATTCTATATTTTCCTAAGTCATGAATATTATTAATGAAGTATGTTGTTCATCAATCTAAAGAGAGATAAAGAAAGAAACTTCTTCTTTTTTTCAGATACTATCTTCTAAGTTCACTCACCTTGCTTTCACACATCCATTACATTGTTCATTCACATTGTACACATACACAAACATCATACCACAGTATTACAATTTACGCATAAGTATTTAATTTCACTTACCCATAGCCACCAGAATGACTCAACCTGCCAGCTCGATCAACTATTTATCCATCTTGACAAATCGATTTGTTACAGGGGAAAGCACATTGTAGGTATAAAAAGCAGCATTATCATCGAGAGGTAAATATGTCTATTACATTGCACGTGCAATTCTGTTTTTGAGACCTGACATGGTTATGTAGTATTTGATTTATTATTTTCTCAAAATTCTTAAGAGTTTTAACCAAAGTGGAAGTGACATTCTATACGTAATAAAAATATGTTTCGTACTAAACATTATATTTAGCGAGTAGTGGATTAAGTAGGAGAATGCACTCGAAAGAGTGGATCCATGAATAATAACTATTTTTCATGAATCCACACTTCCTCGTGCATTCTCCATTACGTATATTTGCATAAGTATCTAAATAATTCCTATAGTCTATACAGTTATTTATTTTTCTACCAGCTATGCATGCTTTAAAGTTTGTCATATTAACTGTTAATTAATCATTTGTAATTTAGTAAACATTAATTTCAAATTTTTTTCATGGAAAAATAAAATATTGTGTTCTATGTTTTGAGCCATTTTGGTCAACATTAATAAAAAAAATTTCAGACAAAACATGATTTAATTAAACTGCATTGCAAGCTTTCTGAGAATTTTAGGATGGTGAAGAGTTAGGTTTTACATATTTCAGAAACTTCCGTTACTTGATCTGGTAGGTAGAAAGAATGCTACAAAAAATAAAGAAAGATTTTTTTTTAATGCACATGATTTTGTTATAGTCTCACAACACTGGTTAATGGGATAATTTCTTGAATTTGAAGATTACGTCACACACTTTCACAAGATAACCAAATTATTTCACAGGTGATATAAATGTGATAGTAGCAAATTTGTAATAACTTATTTATTACCCCAGGTTACATTATATTATGTAATAATGAAAAGTAAACTTTTTGTATTTACATAAACTAAATTTCTTTGAAACATTGATGTAAACAATTTTTTCATTTTAACCAGATAATAATCAGAAATCTTTACACATAACCTTTTGGGGTAATAAATATAATGCTCAAATATATTTACCACACTGAATTGCAGTTAAAATTGTTCTTAAAGTTAACTGTTTATTGCACCAAATAACCAAAATTACTTTTACACAAATTATTTTTGTAACACGATTTAATTAGGCTAATAGCATTCTAATAGAACAATTTATTTATTACTTTAAATTTCTTGTTTTGAATATATGTTATTATAAATCTAATGTGTTTCTGGTCATCTTAGGGAATGAATTTCATGATGGTGTTAGGGTATTTGCCATAATTCCCATAAAAAAATTTGATATTTGTAGTTATTGATCCTGTTGTGTTCTTGTGATCCCAAAGCCACTCAAATCAAGACAGTTAATAACTTTCATATCCCTCAAACAATGAATTTCATCTCCTGTTGTCCTGATATTTATGGTAACTCAAAATTAATATTTTGTGAGAATATAGATGGATGAGCCCGGACCATAAACTCATAGGGTATTCAGTAATTAATTTTACATCGTTTAGGAATAACATGTATAAATACAATCACACTTTTAAACAGTTAATGTTCATTTTCTATTAAGAATTGTTATAGTTTTGTTTTTACTTTTAAATTTCAAGGTTACTTTAAAAAACAAAAGAAAACCATCCAGACTTGAATACATGTACATGTTTTTGTTCGGCTAATAGATCCATCTAAAGTGACTTATGGACAGGTGGCTGTTATATCAGGGGTGAGAATTGTCCACGGATTTCATCTCTCCTGGATCGATTTTGTGAATCGCCTAAATCCAATGAGATAATTTTGAGGGTAGTGAGGTCCATTTTTTTGTCCATTTCTCTTCTAAGCAATAAAAAAGAGCCTGATCTCGGACAGAAATTTTTTCCAGAAAATAAAAAAAATTGTTTTGAAACAGCTTCCATGAAAAACAAGTGATCATGCTTTGCTTCAGTTTCTCGCAGATCCCTTCAGCCATATGCGACGTTCTACAGAAAATTGCGAAGCATAGAGGATCTCAGGGCTCTTATTGGTTGAGAGCAGTCAGGTGAAATCCAACATGGCTGCACCCGTAAGCTTCTCATCCGCAGTGTGACTATAGCTCGTAAAATTCACATTAGAGACAATTTGTTTACGCCAACAGGGATGTGCAAGATATAAAATAAATTAATAAGACAATAAACAGGCATAAACAAAGTTGAGTGGAATTAGTTGGAGGAAAAGGACCCTCAAAGTTTACCAGAATGCACCAATTCCCTCTCTATTTCAGAAAATGTTCCCAAACCCCTCGCAAAAAAATCCCGTTTTTGGGATTGTCATTCTAAAACAAATCAAAATGAAACCAAGTCTACATTCTTGTTGCTTTTCTATGAAATATGTACTCTAACCTCAGTTTTCATAATTTTAGCTGTTTTTCTCATTTGCCATTCTCAGCCCTGTATATGGCATGTCCTTCATAACAAGTTTGACAATACAGTGTATACATTATTTACTGAATCATCATGATAAGAGTAAGATATTAGGTTCTGGGGTGTTATAATGTTGATTTTTTTTTTCTGTGTTGTGACCTGTAATTTACAATGTAAGTCATAACTGTTATGAAATAATATGTTGACATTAATTACAGCGTTATTGTCATAGGGTAGGTACAGCGGTTTTATCCTGCTTCATTGACTGTTGCTTGCCAGAAATCAGAAAGCAGTTACCTATCATCGTTAAATTTATAATGTACTTCATGTTTGATCTGTTGCTACAGTTTATCTGTTACTTCATAACTTTGTTATTTCATCTGTTCTAGGCTGTAATATTCAGGATAATATTTTGTTTCTTAATTCATCATTTTGCCTTGACAATAATTATTTAATGATTTTTATTTTTAATCTTTGATCTAAATTAATAAATTTCTGATGACAGTCACATTAACTCTTGCAGTTATTTTATGTTTGTATTTACATGTACATGTATCTATTTGTTAAAACATTGTGAAATATCTAGATGAATCAAACTTGAGTTGTAATTACATCTTTGGCTTATCATTTCCATGCAAAATGTAGCGCTATATTTATAACAGTGTTGGGTATGTGGATTCTTATTTCTTATGAAAACATTCTCCTTTACAGTGATCACAACTTCATTCCACACAGTCACAACACTAACATATTTAAAGGAATGATGAAGTCTACAGAGCAGCACATAAAATGGATTAATTTTTTCAGGAATAAGAATGGTGCAATAAAATGTTTAATACGTACATGAACATTACAAACACAGATTCTTCCTCACATCCATGAATAAGATTGATTCGCGAGAAAGCTACATGATGCAGGTTGTGACGTAGGACTCGAACAATAACAAAGTTATATAACTGGTGTTTTTTGCAGCAGCTGTAGGCCAATGGAAACAGTTGCGTAACTTCATTCAGACGACAGTTTTTAAAGTCAGCGATTACACATTTCTGGTTTACTTTGGATTATTTTCTTTTTTCAACACAAATTGTAATACAAATACAGTAGAATCCTCTTAATTGCATAGGCATGGTGCACAAATATTTTATGCAATTAACAGGATTATTCCTTTAT
>JAULBS010079892.1:0-16484 GCA_032355785.1 Symmetromphalus regularis | reverse complement strand
CACTAAAACAGTAAAGAATGTTGTTCAACAGCACATTGCTAACCGTATGAAAACTGCTGCTCTTATTAGCAGAAAGGACTCTGATGTGCAATTGTCACTAAAACAGTAAAGAATGTTGTTCAACAGCACATTGCTAACCGTATGAAAACTGCTGCTCTTATTAGCAGAAAGGTCTCTGATGTGCAATTTCCCACAAACAGAACATATCTATGCAACACCCTTTCAGGCCTGGAAATAATTATTTTAGTTCAGATGATCAAAATGTCCAGCATCAGTCAATTTGTGCTGGACATTAAAGAAAATGTTCATGACGCACAATTTAATATTCACAATTTAAACAAAATACACAGTTCAGTTTTTATGGTATGTTTTTTATTATTTAATTCCTCACAATTTATTCAACAGACACAAGCTGCATGAAGCCAACTTTATACAGAAATGTTATTTTTACCAAAATAACTTTGTGACTGTCAAGTCTTCCAAAATGACAGTTGTACTGACCAGTGTCATTAACCAGCTACTCATTTCCATTCTTGCTCTTTTTATATATCAATTTAGAAGAATTGGATAAGAGGCAAACAAATTCTGGATTTTATTTATAATACAATTTACAATTACAATAACATTTATATCTATTAAACATGAACTAATTAAATAGATATGTAGATTAACAAACTGTAAATCTTTAAAACAATTATTTGAGTGAAGAGAACAGAATTTGTTTTAATTTTAATTTTAAAAATAACATCCATTAAAAAAAAAAAGATAAAAAACAAAGGAAGAAAATGCCTTGAAATAACCCAAATTTATTTACCTAGAGTTTACAGTTCTTGATCGACAAACGAAACACTGATGATGCTGGCATCACTAACGAGGAAACAATAGTACCCATCACTTACCTTCAATGCCTTTTCAAGTGAGACAATAATTACAAGTGCATTAAAAGCATAATAAAAAAATCTATCACCAATTAAATTCAAACACTTTTTTTGGGCTTGTAAATAAAATTAGCTGTGTGTGCGTCTAAAGATGTAAAAGCTTGCATAATAAAATAAACTAAGGCATTAAAAGAAAAAAATTTCTTTCTAATACTTTGCATTGCTCAAATACCTTCTGATGTTGCACTTTTTTGATCATCCAGTATAGATACTGTAGATACAATGAACAAAGTGTTTATTTTTTCTAGCTTTCATACTTAATAAAAAATTACGTTTAGCTTTGATACTAATATGAAAATCTCTCAACTTCAGCATGTTGTACACCGTATTCTTTTTAAAAAGAATTAGATAAAAGTAATAATTTTAAAACAATCAATAAAGCTACATGTAACTGTAAAGAAATCTTTGGATTAACAATTGCAGATCACAAATCTGTTATTCCTAGTTTTACACTTGTTGTAGATAACAAGTCAACGAGGGTGAGATGATGGAACTGAAGTATTTTGAGGGATATCAAATAAATTTCCAAATTAGACAATGTAATCCTTAACTAAACAGAGTTATCCTTAACAGGAATAGTAACATTATTCAAAATTATTTTTAAAACTCACATTGTTTTGTTTTATCACTTAGCCTGTGCTATCATTTTCAACTATTGGCTTTTTTAATTAATCAGAACACAATAAAAACATGAGAGGTAATTTTTCAAATTTGTTTACCAATAGTAAAAATAAGACAACCAGAAGAATCTATATTTTTAACAATGGATATTCTTTAAGATAATATGACAGTTATTATTAACTAAGAGAAAGACGTATTTATGACCGAGTTAAAAAGAGTTACGTCAGTATGTTAACACACCTTCTGGTATTCCTAATCTTTCCCTCTGTCGTCTAGCTTCGTCGGATTCCTTGTGTAACATATTTCCATCCAGAGAGAAATGGATAGCCAGCTGATCAACACTGGATGTCTGCTTAAACTGCCTCTCCTGGAAACATCAAAATAATCAGTCATCAAACACTATGACACTCTCTGTGACACAATTTTCTTGAAATGTCTTTATCCAGGGCTGGTATTTTCGAAGCTTTCGTAACTATGAATTTGTCTTAGTGATGTCATTTTTCACAATTTTTGTATATAGAAAAAAATGATGTCACTTAAAACAATTTACGATATTGTAGAACCAAGAGAGCTTTGAAAATATGGGCCGACAATGATAGGGTTTTAACTTTTAAGTAAAACTTGATATATGAAGTCAGAACTCTGGGGTCATGGTTTGTGAACAATATTACATATATTTTCGACAGTAATCTTTCATTAAAAAAACCCAGCATAAAATTCAACTAAAATTACTGTTCCTACATACTAGATAGTGTCAGATCCAGGATTTCAAAAACAGTGGAAAAGATAAAAGTCTGTTCCTGTCCTTTACACCAGACAACATAAAAATGTTTAACATTTGACCAAAAAATGGAGGGGGGGGGGGGGGGAGGAGGGAGTGACCTCCTGCCTCTGACTTTAGGAAATTTTGTAATTTCAACCAAAAAAAAAGGGAATTTTCAGTTTCACTTCAAAAACATTTATTTAATCTTTTTTTATGTATTCATATAATAAATGTTAAAATGTTGGGTATATTTTAGATTTATACCAGGAAACAAGCCTTTAAGGAATGGTAGGAATTGGTACCAAATACTGTCTTGCAACATAGCTAATAAAACCGTGGGATACCTCAAAACACATTTTACACTGAACATCAATGACAAGTGCACTGAAACTATAAAGATACCTGTAAATAATTTAATGATAAAGTACCTTGAAGCTGTATCGGACAATATTCTGAGGAGCATGAGGATTGTTCGCTGTGAGGATCCGAGTAAACTCCTCTTTCAGTTCCTGAAATGTAACATTAAATATTTACAGTTGGATTAAAATGTCACATTCTCTAACTTCAAATCCACAACTTGTGGACTGAATGGCTATTTGTTAGCACTGGTGTGATATACCTTCAATAGTTGTACTGAGTAGATATAATAGTTATACCCACACTTTATGAGGTGTATTGGTAAATATCCTACAGTTTTACTCGTGGGGTCTCTGAGGCAAAGCCGAAGATGTTCTCATGACGAAAACTGTATTCACTGATACACCAAGTAAGTGTGGGTATAACTTACTTATATGCACACTTCTGGTAAAGTTATTAAAATAAACCATTATAAATTGCCTATACTATAACACAAATAAATTTAAGTTGTATTAACTCAACAGTGCTGAAATTTGTGAACATAGATGCTTCCATTTCAGACTCTGGTTTTCAAACTACAATCATGATGATATGTAAATGAGTTATGTGCTAGATAGTATCATATGATATAGAAAGATATGGAAAATAATCATTAAATTGCATTATCATAATTTATGTTACTCTCCAAAAAAAGGTTTTAATCCAAATTTTTCAAACTCATTTGTTTAGCGCAGTAGGATAAAGAGCTGGTTTGTGGTGTCGATGGATGGTAATTCAAGTCTTCATAAGGCAAATTATTTTAGTTGTCATTGATTTCTATGTATTGTCACAATGATGTTATAGTAGGCATAGTATAATGTAAAGTAAATGAATTTAATGTCTGTATATAATAAGTAGCATTAAATACATACTGTAAGATATTACTGTACTTGTAACTGAAAAGTGTATGTGTATCAGTGAATACAACTACACTTTAAACAAAAGAAACCATGATGAATAAACAGATGATTTGCTAAAAATTGCCCTAATATTGCTCTACTCATATGAAATATTTTTTCTGGAATTATTTTCCACACCACGTATACACTTTGTACAAGATTCCAGACCTATCTTTTTAGGGATGTCCCAAACAACAAAAATACTTACAGCTTCGCTTAACTCCAACTGATCATCAGGTTTCACAAGAGTTCTAGGCTAAAAATAAAAGAAAGGTTTTGTATATTAAAATGTCAAAATTTAGCCAGTAGATACGTGTATTCCTATGCTCATTATAACCACTGTACTTATCACTGTACAGACCCAATCACAAAATTAACATTAATAAAATATTGATATACATGTGTCTATATTTTTAAATTTAATTTTGTATTTCAATGAAACATTTAATAATTTACATTCATCATAAAAATTCTATTTAAAACAATAAAGTGGGCACTGATTCAGGAAGCAACTGCATACTGTGTAGTATCAAAAAAATATACTGTTCAGAATAATTACGGGATATTCAAATGTAATACAAGATAATTTGAACAGTGTAATATACACAGTAATATTAATAGTATAGAGTGGCAAACCAAAGGAATGATGTGACATGATATTGCCATGAAATGTTTGTCAGGATATAGAGGTATGGCCGAACCAAACCCAGATAGATAGCAAGGGTAGAACTTGTGAAATTCAAGTTTGTCATTAATTACGGGAAAAAGGACCTCGGTTTTCTAAACATGCGTGGGTTATGCATGTCATATTCCAGATCAACAACCCCTCAAATTGCCCACAGCAATCGGCAATGCCGTGGAGTTTTTCATTCTCTTCAACATTTTTTTGGCCATGGACTAATTATTTTTTATTCAAGGTGCATTTTTTTATTATTGTTAAAAATAAAGAATACTATACACTAAAACTACAATTATTTTGCTTTAGACATTTTCTTAATTACAGGGGTTAGATCAATGTGTGCTGATGTTGCTTTATGATGTTGTGCATTTGTTTGATGGTATGAAGATATGTGCACGGTACTGACCAGGGTAGAGTATGTCTGGTTTGAGATCCTTATCATGTTTCATTCCATACTTACCGGTATTCAAAATCAGTATTCAAATATCTTACAACTTATTTTGTATAGTATATATAGTACCATTGATCCCTCAGCCCAAATGAATAATAAAAAATATATATATTCCTTCTGCAAAGCACAAACCTGTGTCCAATCATCAGCATCCACTGCATCACCCATGTCCGTGCCATCGTCCCCCTCCTGAAAAACAATTTCATTAACATTTCTTAGTAAGGGATGAGATTAAACAAACATTCCAAGATTTGCCTATATGTTGGTGTATAGGTAGAAATCATAATTAGAAAGATAAACAGTCAGAAAAAAATCACTTAAAAGTCAATTATATTAAACAGGAACCAATTTACTTATAAAATGCTGAAAGAAAATTTGACCAAATAAACACTAACAATATAAATTAACAATCAAAACCAACAATAGGATAAAGCCTTTCCTTACAGATTTTACAGTTTTTTCAAATGGAAATGCTTTTAAATTGAAAAGGAATATCATCAAATAGTATGACATATTATTTGAAGTTTGTGAAAAACAAAGGCTGTTACTATTCCATTAAATTAGCCAATTATTACAACATCAGGATATTCAGAAACACACTGCATTAGCAAAAATGGATAGTCTAAAATAAACAATTGTGAACAAAAATTTATATACATGTATTGAATTTAAACAATAAAATAAAAGGCTTCTATTGTCTGACAACTTGGTACAGCAATCAAAATATATTTTTTAAACTGCAACAGAATTTCAAACAATACTAAATGATTCTTATGTTTTAATATTACATTCAATAAACCTGTGAAACAGTTTATAAATCAGTAAACTATGTTTAATATATTTCATATCAGTACAAAGGATTTCACGGTTACAATCGTTACTGGTAACGTGTCAGTACTGTGTCATCAAAATTTCATTTCCT
This sequence comes from Symmetromphalus regularis, assembly GCA_032355785.1. Classification (NCBI taxonomy): domain Eukaryota; kingdom Metazoa; phylum Mollusca; class Gastropoda; order Neomphalida; family Neomphalidae; genus Symmetromphalus; species Symmetromphalus regularis. The sequence continues at coordinate 10,815 of JAULBS010079892.1, read as the reverse complement.
ATGATTTTCGTATCACCGCTGCATTATGGATTACCAAAAAACAGTTTACGATGGGTTCCCATGATCCAAAACACAGAAGCAAAAAAGTGTTTCCCATGAAATTTGAAATCCTATGGCCTGCATATTAAATGGCTGCAACATATCTCTAAAAATGGGAAGCACAATAACTGTTCACCATCACTTGCTTAAATCTAGTTTAGCAATTCCCATTTTTTCATTTTGTCAGACTAATATACTATAACTGCTTAAGTAATATTTTCCCGTCTTGAAAAAAATGTCCGGGCTGCCATTTTGGATAAAGGTGCCAAAGTCACTCAGATGTGAGAGGCAGTATTACAACAGTATATTTAATTGGTAAAAAAAATGAGGTTATGACTTTAGCACTAATGTTAATGATAATGGAATGGAGATAATGTAAGTCCATTTGGCTAAAAAATGACTTAGTATACGCAGTTATCGTATTAGTCTGACAATTTGCACTTTTTTTTATTATCATGGTTCACTTAATAACAAATTTAGTAATGTGTTACTCAAAGGCATAAATGGGTTACACACATTTTTAATTCTCAAGGGACTTTTAAGGATTGAGATCTTAAAAATTATGTGTATGTTTATGTATGTATGTATGCTTACATGTACATACACACACACAATTTACATGTACTGCCCCCAAAATTTAAAATAATAATTTGTCCTCAACCTGATCCATCATTTTAACATTAGATAAACAGATAAGAAGTAATTTTTCCATTCCCAATGACAATGGTCAGGCTCTCTCCCCACCCACTAAAACACATTCTCATAAAGCATACATAAACCTGGTTGTTGGAGGATCAGGTGTGAAGGATAAACTGTTAATAATTTAGTTTAGATCTAAGTAATTAAGATATAACAAATCACTTTTTCAGACCTTAGTTTTTGAAGTCCAGGCAAGTGATAGATTGCAAGCCTGAAAATGCTTAAGCAAGTGATAAATTAAATAGCATGCCTGAAAGAACTTAGGAAAATATTTCATCCATCTACGTCAGAAAACTGTTTGATGTCGTACAAGTTATGTTATTAACAACTCTGAACAACTTGGCTATTTTATGAATTATATCGATAAAACGAAATCTTCCGAGATTTTCCGAATGTGTTGCTTAGCAGTGCAAACAGAACTGATCAAGGATGACCAAATGTCATACAGCTACCCAATTAGCTTTGCAAAGAAGGATACCAGTTATTTGTTTTTCCTTTTGATAAATCATAGACATAATAGGTTATGAAGTCAATATACTATGTTAGAAATATTTGTAGAACTAAAAGACTTGAGTTATTATGTAATAACCTGACAATAATAAGAATGTACATATTATTTAGGTGCCCGATTTCCAAGTGGTACAAGAGTGGTTTATGACACCCATCAATTAAAATTATGGGTGCTGCACGAGTGCGAACACAATCAAACCTGTGCACATTAAAAACAAAGGTCTGCTTTCCGTTTCTAACTTATTAACTTAACAAACCACTGAATGGAACAAAAGCAAAAAAATAACAAAATTAAACAAAAAGCAAAACAAGCAACAGTTTTATTACCTGTATTGTTAAACTCCTATAAATATATTCAACACCATTCCACACCAATTTAAGAGTAAATATTTCCATACTCAGTATAAAAATTACTCAACATTTTTATTTTTTATTTTATTATTATTATATATATCTATATCGGGTGTGGGGTAAATTCAAAATGATAATCGGTCCTACCTATGACGTCATCGGTATGCGTAGAAAAATATTTGCACATCCCCCCCCCACCCCGAAAACAATCTTTTTTGTCTGTGTGTAATATTGTCATACAAATAATAATTGAAAATTGTACCATATCATGATGTTCATGTTGTTATTTGTAGTTGCTTTTTGAATGTTTTAATTTAAAGTTTTCTTTAGCGCAAAGGTTTTTTTTTTTTAGCTGCACATTTAAAAGACCCTCCCCCCAAAAAAACGTGTAACAAATTAGATTTTACTTGGAAAAAATGTCACCAGAAATGACAGTCAATCAACTAAAAGAAACGGACAAGCAAAATGGACTGATAAAAAATTACGTTCTAGACTGGAACATTAAAAAAGTGGGACCAGCAAAGTTATGACTTTAAAGATTTCTTTTGGTCCCAACGGCTGCCATCGGTCCTAGACCAGCCAAAATGGGCACTTCCCCACCCCTGATACATATATATATATATTTTTTAATAGGTACAATTTCTTGGTGAAATGATGCTGAAGTTCCCAAAGTCAGAGTCATAGGCATCAAGTACAATTTAAGAAATAAAACCCTGAGTAAACAAATAGGTAACCTAGCCAATGAGTTCAACAAATCTTGTATAGAACAATTCAGCCATAACAAACTGGAAACAATTAGACTTCTCAACTTTTACATGTTTGATGTTATTTGGTTTCTATTTCAATGAAATATTCAAGCAGATATATCTTAATCTCAAGCAACAAGTCTTTGATGATTAACTTTCCTTAAAATAATCAGCGAAAACAGGCTTATTTCTGCCCAAATGAAGCTACTACTCTGAAATTATTTCATTGTTCCTCATGAATTAATCAGGTAAAAACTGAAGAAAAAGAAATCTCAGAAATTTTTATTCAAAATAATTCATTAAAACTGATCCTAAATTTATAATTAAAAATGCAGAGGTCAATTTTTTTAATTTTCCTGTATCTTCCCCAAGCCATACCAAAGTTTAAATGTTATGGAAATCTCACTTAATGATGGCAGATTTTAAAGTTGAGAAGTCTGAACTATTAATACCTTGATGACTCCAATGTAGCGTTTAGGCTTCATAGACACAGATCCCGACGCAGCGTGACCAAGCTGATAGTATATCAACAAGCAAAGAGAATTTAGTGCACAGTAAATTTATGTTAGCGAATGTTAAACATTTACATAATTATCATAATGTAAAGCACAGTTGTGTTCTGCTGCTGTAATTCCCCCAACCACCATTGTTTCCTGGTATAGTTGAAGGTGGTTTTTTTTTTACTTACCCTCACTCGAGTTATTCTCCGTCGAGGGATGTCTCCAGCTAGGCCAGGAGCTATGCTCTGATATATAGCAAAATTAAAAATAGTTACAAGATGAAAATGCATATGAATAAAATATATATATATATATATACTCTTCAAAAAAAATAATAGAACCTGAGATTGAATGTCATTACCAGCAATGAGCCTTGACCTTTCTTGTATTTAACACATCTGGTACAAGATAGGGAGATGTGTGTGTCAATGTGAAAGACTGCTAACCACGTTAGCAGAACTTCGTCAGACGCTGCAAGAGAAGTGGAACAAACCATCTCAAATGGCCACTGGGAGACTCAACCACAGTATGCCTCATCAAGTGAATGAATGTCTGACACATTGTGGCAGTATCACTCACCATTTGATAAAAAAACGTCAACTTTCAAATTTCACTTCTGACCCCTGTCGTCCTTCAAGATCTTTGGTGATCATAAAACCTACTGTAATACTGAACTACCAGTTGTAATTCACTATTATCATATAACCATTCTCCGTAGCAAATAAACTTTACAATTTTAGCAATTGTAAATTCTTATTAGAGTTCCCATACTTTTTTTGAAGAGTATATACTAGTGTATATATATATATATATATATATATATAATTATATGTTATATCTATATATCACATCCAAAATTTATTAAAGGTACATTATCATAGTTGTAAGTATTATATTTATTTTTTCTACTTATTTGCAATAAACTAGTTACATATATGCACTATTCAAAAACATAATGTTGTATAACATTTTCTGGATTCAACAGTTGTTTCTAACGATAAACACAGGCAGTATGGCTTTGATTCCTATTTTTAACATCAGATCAAAATAATTCTCATCGGTAGAACCACAAATAGTTTTAATTTTTGTGAATATGAAAGTGTGAAATCACTTATAAACTGTCAGTTGTCATTTATATATTTCACTCTAAAATTGTTTTATGATACTTCTAATAAAACTACTTTTTTGTGACACCTACACATTCTGATTTTATTAAGACAGACTGTAGTGCATGTGGATTCTACTTCATCTTAAGGTGGATAATAATAATGTCATGCACAGCAATCAACTAATCTCAAAAGTGTTTTAGAGGCTTTAGAACGATGTACAGGATATCAATCATTGAAATTGTAGCTCCGATTAATGTTTAAATAAACAATATGTAGCAGCCCTTGACATTAACGGTGGCCTGATGTGGTGAATTGACCAGCAACTGGGGCAAGCTGGTAGGGTGCAAGTCGGTTTTGAGGCGAGTTGACTAGCATTCGAAATAAACTGCTATTTGTCATACAAACTTGACAGGGGCATTTCAAATTAGGAATAATGTGATTGATCACAAAATATCATAAAACCATTTTTGACTGTGTTATTTGGGTAAATTAGGATGAAAATATTGTAATCACGTTGAAAATAGAAGAAACAAAATGTTGGTTCATTAATAATAATATTTAAAAAATTAACAATAACATTCAACATTATTTCTTTATATACAAACGTCAAAAGTAAAGTTTGTTTTATTTAACGATGCCTCTATAGCACATTGATTTTTATCTTACCATCAGCTACTGGACGTCAATCATATGTTAATTCTGACATATTTATTAGAGGAAACCTACTGCTATCACATAGGCTACTCTTTCCGATAAGCAACATGTTTTTTTTTTTACATGCACCATCCCACAGACAGGATAGCACATACCACAGCCTTTGATGAACCAGTTGTGAACCACTGGTTGGAACCTTCTCTGATAGTTATTACCTTAATGGTATTATGAAGTTAAATGTAAGTATATTCGGGTGAAAGGGTAGAAGTGAAATGTCATTATTTTAAGTACATGTATGTACTTATCGTCTGTTTACGCTACTTGGAACATGGATAATGACAAATTAAAAACCAAAATATATAACTTGTTGATATTTTTCTAAATAAAAAAAATGTCCTATTTTTTGTCTAGATTGCTGTCAAAAGTATTGTTTCCGTATTTCTTTGCGAATTTATTTTCTGCAGAGGTTAGACAATTCCATATAAAAATGGGGGTTTTAGGTAATTATTTGTATAATGTATTTTTATGGTATGCAGTTATTATTTTATAAATATATTTATCATAATTTAATATCAATTTTTCATATTTGCAAAGATTTATTTATTAACACAAAAACGATGAATGAGATACAAATATTGCTTGAAATGACCAAGATGTTCCGAATGTGAGTTACCCCACTTTGTAATGATCTCATCTGATATGGTTTGTTACCGTTATGAAATATTTCCGATTTTTCTATACGACTACGAGTGAATGAGTAATATTTAAAATTATTATTTAACAAAGTAATGGGGGGAAAATGGAATGTAGTCATGGCAGTTTTTTGCTATTTCTAAAACTCTAGTCCTTTTTCACCTAGGTTCACCCAAACTAAAGTAATCGACACAAATCCATGTTTCAATTAGCGTTCATTGCAATGAGTGAACGACCAACGTTGAGATTGGAAAACAATAATTTGATAAAACTATCAGTTTCATTGTCGGCACAGTATGACAGTCAAATAAAATAGTGTTTTACCTGCTTGGGTTTCATCAACTGTCTAGGCATTTTAAAGGTTCTACAACTACCCGCCTTGTGTTGAGTATCTCGATTATCTTTTTTGTTATAAAAATGTTTTACTTCTTATGGCGGTGGATGTAGTCTATGGCAACGAGCATGCGCGTTCAATTTGCTGCCCACAATCCTACGTAAAAATGTCGCTGTCATAAAAACGGAAGTATTTAGCAGCTGGGCAAGACTGCCAACAGCTGTCAACATTTCAACCTACCGGTTATTATTTTAACACAAATGGATAGCATGGAAGACAGCGGATTTGACAGTGATCAAAAATCACAAAATGGTCAATTAGAAGTATGTTTTCTAAGTGACATATATGGGCTGTCGGGCCGTCGTATAAAAATGGTCACACACCATACTTTAAAATATGATGAAAATATTCATTGTAATGCAATAATGATTAAAACATATATATAGTTATACTTTTTTGAACCGATATACTACCAGTACACTATATATTGCTTATGATCCGTTTCAGGCCTAAATGTATTTTTGTTCGGTTTGTGAACCTTGACATCGGAATAATTATGTTACAAAAATACAAATCTTCACTTTCAGAAGACAAAATTAGAAAACAATGTGTAAAAATTAACTTTTGAAAAGGTTGAGTAATGCACAGCACTGATTTGGCATTGTAGATTCACCAAATAACGTGCAACATCAATACATAACAAAATAAGCAGCAATTGTCACTGGCAGAGCTTACAAACATGACATTGTGTCATCTGCCTACGTTTAGAAAGTCACGTGACATGTTTTACGGTACAACAACTAGACTAACATTTTCTATAAATAGACCGACTCTAGAAGGAAATTCACAAAATGTAATCATCCGACCAGATAGCGATTTCGTTTTTAAAAATATATAAACGGATAAGATTTGAAAGATTTGTTGGTTAATTTTAATAGTAACATAACCAAGGTAAAATATTATTCGGTTACATTGATTGTGCGATTACAACTGCATATACGCAGAAGTTTTTCATCCTTAATAGACCGGAAACTGATTACTCCAATTTACAGTCCAGTCTTTGGAACAGTTATAAACATCCAATGCTACTGATAGTATATTTTCTGTAGACTTTTTCAGTTTTTGTCAAACATATTATTCATGTTCTAGCTTGTCCATTAATACTTTCATTTCACCTTCATGTTGTTTAAATATTCCTTACAAAGAAAACAACGAGAAAGACTTAAGACCGTTCCAGCATGAAAATGTTAAATTAGGGTTAGTGTCACTGTCAGTTTAAAGTTTATTTGTTAAATTCTGAAACGGAAAAGGAGAAAATGTGAAACGGAAAATCAGTGCCTCTATCTATGCCAGCCAAACTATTGGATGCATTTACATATGTGTATTTCTACATTATCACATTTATTTTCAAATTTAAATATTCACAGCAGAATATGTTAATTTTATTTGTGTTTTTCAGAAGGAGCAGAGTTTTTCAAAGAAAGCCTCCTACAAATCTTTGAAGCGAGCTGCTGAACTTCAGAAAAAAATAGGTATGTATATAAATATACACAGGGTTTAAGCTGGACCATAAAAATCATTAGCAATTTTGCTAAGTTGGTCAGAAATTCTACAGCCAAATTAAGTTTCAGTTAGCATGGAGTGACATTATTACCAGAGACGAAATCATCCAGAGTGTACTGAATGAATCATAAGTAAATGAAAAGGCTGAGTTATTTCAACTGACTGACAATAAAGCTACTGAGTTTGAACTCTTCTGATATTGTCTAAATTAACTGTGTATAGAAATGTGCAAACACAGCAAGTAGTATTTAGGTGGTTCACTGACTAATTAGAGGTGGGAATTACACAAGTAACAAGGAAGTAGAGAGTCAAAACAGTGGTAGATCCAAAAAGACATGCAATTTTCAAATTAGCTGTTTGATGATTTTAATTCGTATTTGGCTAATTGGTGAATGACAGCTTAAACCCTGTGTATATACATGTATCTGTTTATAGTTTATATAAATTACCATGTTTCAAAACCACTGAACCTCATCTATAGTCTTGTTTACGCTACTTGGAACATGGATATAAACGAATAAAAACTAAATATATAACTTACCTCCATTAATGTTGATATTTTTAGAAATAAAAAAATGTCCTATTTTTTGTGTAGATTGGTGTTTCCATTAGTTCTGTATTGTTTAAACGGCAGTAAAAAGTATTATTTTTGTATTTCAAATCGATCTTTCTTTGACCGCCATTTGCAGATATCAGACATATCCATATAAAAATGGGGGTGTAAGGTCATTTTTGTATAATGTATTTTTATGGTACACGGTTATTATTTTATAAATATATTAATCATAACTTAATATCAGTGACGTATTTGCAAAAAATATTTATTAAAGCAAAATCGATAAACAAGATACGAATATTACCGGAAATGGTCGAGATGTTTCTAATGTTAAAATTGACAGTTACCCCTCTTTGTAATGCTGTCATTTGCCAAGTGTTATTAATGCTGTGCAATTTTTCTGATTTTAATATACGAGGTAATGAGTAATATTTTAAATTATTATTTAACAAAGTAATGTAAAAAACTGGAACATAGAACTTTTTTGTTATTTCCAAAACTCTCGTCCTTTTTCACCTAGGATCACGCAAAGTAATCAATAAAAATCCATGTTCCAAGTAGCGTAAAAAGACTAATCTCCTCCATTACAGGTGAGTGAGCAATTGCTCACACTTGCCTCAAAGTGGCGAGAGTTTCTATACTCACCTTTAAATATCCAGTTACCTAACCCTACAAGTATATGTAGTTCCTAATCACATGGCACTAGCTGCCATGTCATCTACTATTCCTCAATTAAAGATACTGTTTCAACCCAGTGTACATATCGAATGTTGTCACGTGTTAGTTAATGGGTTATGAATTTTTCTGAGAAGAATAGAATTAAACATGAAAACAGATTACACAATGTTACAAGTAGTCTTGTATATTTAGTAACTAATCTGAACAGCTGATATTTATGATGTCATCAATTTAATGATATATCACTATCAGACCTCACCTCTAATCTGTATGGAATGATTCAACATCTTTGTAAGTCCTTGGTGGTTTATAAGAGCGAAATTTAATAAAACCATTGTTTTCATCTTACATGTATTACATCCATTCACAAATATTTCTAATATGCATTAGGCATATTTACAGGTAATTGTAACCTATTTTTAGACTGTCTAGGCATATGTTTGACTCACAACATGAGATTTTCTGATGTCTGGAAACTACTATAAAACGTGAAATTAATGCGAGTGACAATTGTCAGACAAAAATGCAACATGAAATTAATATGAGTAGTCTCCCTTAAGTCGATTGATTTTTTTTTTTTCACATTAAAAAATTTCTAATGTCAAGATCGGAACTCCTCGAGGGGCGAAATAAGTTAGTACGAAATGTTTTTGCAGCTACAAACATATTCAGGAGTTTTAAAATAATGGCTAATGGGGGAATACCCGTCACTTGAAATATATATCTCATACCTTCAACGGAAAAAAAACTTCTTTTTTTTCCAATTTATTTGTTCGTGAGCAAAATTCATTATTATTTTAAAAGTATTCAATTTAATAATAAGCGAGATACAGTGGTTATGTAAGAGTTGAATGAAGTATTTCTATGGACAAATCAAGTATGCATTTAAACTAAAAACAAACTTTTTTGTTTGTTTACAGAAAAACAGCGGGAACAGGCTAAGAAAGCACAGGCTTATGCTGCCACAGTAGACCAGCAACCAAAGCCATCTCGGTTTAATATAAAACACAGGTAAGAGTGTTCAGGAATCTAAAATGAACTTATAAATATACTTGCAGACAAACTGAAATTGCACTTAAAGATAACACTAAAGGATCTATTATATATTTTAAAAATAAATAAAAGTAAATAGGCCTAACTATATGCCTTACATACATGGATGATGTTTTATCCGAGGTTGAAGAGAACATGTACTCAAATTATCGGTTAACAATGATATCATTACATATTAACTAGCAGTTGAGTAGGAAGGTGCCAAAAGGTGTGAGGAGAGGGGGAACACACAGACATATACATATATTTACATTGGAAAGTGAATAAATATTTACATTGGAAAAAGAATAAATATATACGAAATATCTAAACAGTGTGGGGCACATGCCCTCTTGTTCCCCGTAACAACTTTTTGCGAGAGCACTGCTAATTGCAGTAGCGAATTTCGGGTGTTGAGGATTGGTAGAAGGAATAAAAATTCAATACCAGACAAGAATGGAAAAACTTATTTCTACCTAGCTTACGTCTTGAGAATTGTTGCAGTTCATGGAAGATTTTGTTCAATATTGTAGTAAGAATTGATAAGCAAATTTAAATTGAGGATGCTAGTACAATAAAGTAGTCAAGTGCCATTTTATCATGAACTATGATAGAAAGAATTACAATGATGAAAATGAACATGTTGTTTAGAAAATATGCTTAAAAGTGCTTAAAGATGGGTTTTATTTGTAACATTCGAATGATGTTATGCAAGAAGGGGGACAAGTCCATGTTTCAAGTTTATCAGCTGCTTTCTAGTCACTAGTTTAGCATGATTAACAGGAAGCCGCCATCTTGAATTTTTTAACCTTCAGGTCAAGAAAGGGACCATGTCCAATGGTTGTGGATTTGACACCCTTGTATACTGGCTTTAAACAGCCATTGAGTTCCACATAGTAGCTATAAATAGAATATATATGCGTAGTAAGATATAGAGAGCACCTTCATGTCAAGAAATGGTGCTAACTCCAATTTGTCAAAAATGGCACTTGACCACCTTGTTGCACTAGCATCCTCAGTTTGAGATGTCAGTACACAGTTCTAATACACAAAATAAGTAATTGCTAATTCATTTACACTGATTAGCATTTGTTGCTAATCAAGCTTTTTAAAACTAACGTTCATTGTTGTTTATAAAATGGGGTGTTTCTTCTTTTTAGAGTACCTATACCTGAGATAGTCCCTCTTAATCCAGACAAGCAGCTGCTTGTTACCATAGTTTCTGATAACAGGTTAGTCATTTATTTTATATATGTTATATGGGCAATTCCACGACTCAAGGGACATGAAGGAAAAAAATAAATTTCATATTTTAATTATACAAAGGGTCCAAATGTATTCATAAGACCCC
>JAULBS010079881.1:6994-19363 GCA_032355785.1 Symmetromphalus regularis | reverse complement strand
ATAAGATTTGAAAGATTTGTTGGTTGATTTTAATAGTAACATAACCAAGGTAAAATATTATTCTGTTATATTGATCGCGCGATTACAATTGCACATGCGTAGAACCTTTTCCCCTTAACAGACTGGAAACTGATTACTCGAGGATATATGTAAATTAAAATAATGTTTATTTAAAAATAACTTTCCGATCTCTTTTTGCATTATTGCAAAACACTACATGTCTGAATAAACAATGTGCTGTGGTGTTGTTAACCAAACCTTTCCTTTTTCCTATAATTTTTATTTTAATGTGAATGACCAGGGATAGCTCTGCCATTTGTCAAATTCGCCAAACGAGAATTTAAAAACCAAAAAGCTAATTTTATTTTAGTTTTGCAAAATAATTTCTTACAATAATTAATTACCGTTTTAGTAAATAAAAATCTTTTTGTCAATTTATGATATTTTATCGACAATTTGACGAATTTTAAAACTTAATATAACTCACCTGGTTAAGCATGCAATCCCAAACATCATTGCCTTCAAAGAACACATGAGCTTTATGTACCATAGATGTGCACTCCGTATCAACTGGTGCTTTTCCTTTCATAACTATAGTCCTAACTGAAAAAAAAAAAATACGTGAGCTTTATGTACCATAGATGTGCACTCCCTTTCACAACTATAGTCCTAACTGAAAGAAAACAAATACATGAGTTTTGGTTGACATAGATACGCACTCTGTATCAACTGGTGCTTTTCCTTTCACAACTGAAGTCCAAACCAAAAGAAAACAAATACATGAGTTTTGGTTGACATAGATACGCACTCCGTATCTACTGATGCTTTTCCTTTCACTACTATTGTCCTAACTGAAAGAAAACAAATACATGAGTTTTGGTTGCTATAGATATGTTCTTCATATCCATATAACTGAAGTTTTGGTTGCTATAGATACACTCTCTATATCAAATGGTGCTTATCCTTTCACTAGTATTGTCCTAACTGAAAGAAAAGAAAGAATACATGAGTTTTGGTTGCCATGGATATCTACTCTGTATCAACTGGTGCTTTGCCTTTCACTACTATAGTCCTAACAGAAAGTAAACAAAGAACACACAAGTTTTGGTTGCCATAGATACACACTCCGTATCCATATAACTGGAGCTTTTCCTTCAAATACTATAGTCCTAAAGGAAAGAAATCAAAGAATATGTGAGTTTTGGTTGCCATAGATACACACTCAATATCAAATGGAGCTTTTCATTTAAATACTATAATCCTAACTGAAACAAAACAAAGAATACATGAATTTTGGTTGCTATAGATACACACACTGCATAATGGGTTATATACGTTTCATACTGTATATTTGACACCCAATAGCAACTGATTAAACAGTGTTAAAAAACAAACCTTTTGTTTCTTCTTCTTCATCTTCAGTTTTGATTTTAGTTGACTTACTCCGATTACTTCCCTTTCTGCTCTTAGCAGCTGCTTTGCCCTTTGACTTGGTCGCAGTAGAGCTGCTGGATTTAGTGGTAGCATCTCCACCAGCTCCATTGGTTGTGGTTTCCATGGAATCATCATCATCTTCTTCTTCTTTTGTATCAGTCAGTATAGCCTCTAAATAAAACTTATAATTATTATCAAATAGTACTGTAACAACAAAACAATATTTCAAAAACTATATGTACCTGTAAAATATGCAGGGGTCAAATTTCACGACGGCGTTAAGGCATTTGCCGTGCCACCCTGTCCCAATCCTGCAATGCCTTCTCAATTTCACTTCTGCCTTTTTTCCCACTTTCCCCATAGAAAACTCACATTTACTTTGTTTACCTGATGTGTCCTCAAAATTGCCTGGGTCCCCTCTTCATTCCTAGGAATCCAAAGCAATAATCGCCATGCCCCTCAAACACTGAAGTTTGACTGAACCTATTAATTTTGACTATCTGCCAACCAATTTCTTTACTTGCTACTGTAACATTAAAACCTATTTAATTCATGTGTTTTATTTTGATTTACAGTCTTAGTTGATGAATTTTCCTTTGTATTTCCCATTGCCTCTGTAATGTACAGAGATGTGACTTCATATAATTTATGCAAACTCTGATTAGCAATATACCATGATAGCAATTTTATCATTATAAAAATAACAAGTAAAAATCTACAATCTTTTTGGTTGTATTTAACAAACCAATGGATAACATAAAGATTAACACCATCAAAAGTATTTTCTTCAAAATTGAATGCAGAATGCATGAACAGTGGCCATTTTCTTTTAATACCTGATTTTTCTCTTGAAACTTTCCTACTGAAGTTTGTTTTTGTATTAACTTGCGTCATGGCAGTAACATCGATTTTGTAGGTTACTCCCGCGACGTCAAACTCTACATCAGTATTATCTCCCTTGCTGTGAGCCTCTTCTAGGTCTGTTGTTATTCTGGGAGAATATGGCATCCATTTACCAGATTCGTCTTGCCACTGCCACGTATAATAATCTACACACATAAAAAAAAAAGAATTAAGAAACCATATTGTAAATCACAAAGGGAGGAGTGGGGAGAGATGTCATGGCAAGTGTATAAATTTATATTAATCATTAAAATGCTGATTGAAATTACAAAAATATTACATTTTATGCATACTATTTTTGGAGGGGTGGGAGAGAGTGTCTGCAAAATATTGCAATTGAGATTGATTCGGCTGATAATATACAGATCTGAACCTGTGCCTGGAAAGGATTGTTTGTTTAACGACACTGTAGCACATTGTTTATTCAGTGGAATCCAGATATATACAGTCTTTTGCCAATCATGATCTTTAGAGAAAATGCCCTACTGTCAAATAGGCTACTCTTTCCAATTAGCGGCAGGCAAGAGATCCTTTATGTGCACTTTCCCACAGACAGGAAAGCACATCCCACAGCCTATGATAAACCAGCTGCAGATTACAGGTCGGTGCAAAAGGTGTATACCTACTCTTTAATGCTTGCGGTGCACTCACTCTGGGTTGGAGGTGGTCAAAAATCCCACACCTTGACTGAGATTTGACCCCAGTATCTACAGCTTAGCCACTGTGCTGGTATTATGTGTATCTGGATTTCCTGATTTAAATACACCAACCTGTGTCCATCTTAACGCAGAAACGAACACGTCTTGACCAACCAGTCTTCTTATTTTTCTGAAGCATCTTGTCAAACACAACAACCAACTTAACACCAGCACCCACGTTAAACATGTACTGCAATAACAAAATCATCATTGTTTTAATGAGGTGCCACTACGATCATGATTATTAGAAAATGAAAAATGTCCTCATTAACCGGGTGTGCAAATGGCTGGTGTGTGCATGTATACGCAGTAATTCTGTTTGTAAAGTATGTTATTTACACCACATTTTAAGCAAAATTATCAACTGCATTCCCTTCCATAAATACTTTTTATAACAGCAAGGGAGAGCGGCTGGAAATCTTTCCCATTTTTTTAAAAATAAGATAGAATTTAATTTTTACATGTAGTGGAACAAAAATCCACTTTTGAAAAACATTCGCTTCCCCACACCCTCCCAACCGCGATTTCACTTCATTATGATACATCTCGCGACCTTAGAATAACATTTTGGTCATTTTGAGAAAATAGCGTTTGAAATTTAGTTGTCTTGATTTTAATCTACTGATGTTGAAGCAGCTAGTTCAGATGATTAAAACCTTTCATGATTGGAGGCTGTTTAAAACAGATGTTATTTAAGCTAATTGCCCATCATTCACCGTGTTAATTAGGGAAATATAACAAATAAAACCCTGATAGGCCAAATTAAATGTAAATTGGAACTGTGTGATTCTGATGTGATAGCCAAATTATTGAAGATTTTTACATGCAAACTAGTTCAGTAGATATAACTATGTGACACTAAGTTCATACAACATAACTCAGTTTGGATCAAAATGTGAGTTAGAACCCTGTTATTCTAAGGTCGCGAGTTGTTGAAAGTTCATTCTATTAATAGAAACATAATACTAGCAATACTTGAAAGTTCATTCTAGCAAATAACATCTTGGAAGAGGTCTGCATTTAAACCAAACTGACTTTACAGCTCCAACTGATTTATAACTACAGTATCTCTAATTTGGCACTCAAATTTATAACACTGCATCATTCCAACACAGGTTACTATATTAATAATTCTTTGCATAAAGAGGAATATGTGTTGAATCAACTTTCCACTCTGCAGGCAGGCCTTGTGTGACCACGGTGTGTAAAGACGATGATGCTAGGTTCATGTGCATGTTGGACATATTGGAAACGGACACATTTGACAAACTGGACAAGTGAAGAGGTACATTTGTTAGAGAGGACACGGGCACGTTAGACAGAGTCGTAATGGTTTCATTCGACATGGTTGAAACTGGTAAATTTGACATGCTGGACACAGTTAGATTCGAAACGGTAGATGTCTGTTGATTAGACATGCCTGCCATAGGAACTGGCATCTCTCCCATGCTAGTCACGGGCAAGTTCGAGAACGTTGCGACCGGAAGTCTGGACAACCCCGGAACTGACAGATTTGTCAAAGTTGATTCAGAAACGTCAGTGAGGCTCACAAAATTTGACATAGAACTGTTCAAGGTGGGAACTGAAAGGTTTGGCAGGTGGGACATTGGAATACTGGTAAGGTTTGAGATGGGCAAGCCCGAGATGTTAGAAACTGTTATTTCTGTCTGAGGATTTGAGTTGTATGTTGGAAGTCTATAGACCCTCCACGGATTATTGCTTTGAGGTGGATCTGCTTCGACAGCCTCTGCTGCTGCTTGTATGACCATATCGGTTGCCATCTGTTCATCCAGCATCTCCTCCTCCACCTCCTCTGTAGGTCTTTCACTCTGAGGTAGATTCACATCCATGTCCATATCATCAGTTGACAAATCGTGAGGACGAGACCGACACCGTTTCTTGTGATGCGACATCGATTTGTGCCAAATGAAATCCTTGCCACAGTAAGGACAGGGATACTTACGGTCCAAGTGTTTTCCCATGACGTGCACTCTCAAAGTGTCGGAATTCTTGAAGGTCTTCTTACAATACTCACATTGCAATGGCTCGGGATTTTGATGCCTCCTTAGATGAACAGCTAACCGTGGTCGGTACCGATAAGCCATCCCACATATGTGACAGATATGGTTACGAGCACCAGTGTGTTTGTCCATATGGTCGGCCATCTTGCGTTTGTCTGTAAACTGCTGGGAGCAGATTTCACATTTATACTTGTATTTCAGTTCGTGGGTGACCTGAGTGTGTCGCAGTAGACTAGACCTGCATGAGAACTCCCTCCCACACTGAGAGCACAGAAACTTAGCATTGGCATGGGCAACGTTCATGTGATCCCTGAGGTCCCCCTCACAGCAGTACGTCTTGCCGCAGATCTCACAGGTGGGTTTGCCCACTATTGTGTGAGTGAATCGATGCTGCTTGATGCTGGTACTCCATTCAGTTTTGTAGTTGCACAGCTTGCAGAAGAAGGTTTTGCCCTGTTTTCCATATTCATTAGTTTCCGTAACTGAAAAACAAACATAAAAAATTACCGATCAAATTACATTTTTTGTGAGATTGTCTAAAATATTCAGTACGAGGCTGGTAGCGACACAGTATTTCAATCAAGGATAAAAGTTTCAATTTTAATGAAATTATCTCTAACCTCCTGTTAAATGTACTTTAATGAAATTATCTCTAACCTCCTGTTAAATGAACTTTAATGAAATTCTCTCTAACCTCAGGTTAAATGTACATTGTACTTTAATGAAATTCTCTCTAACCTCAGGTTAAATGTACTTTAATGAAATTCTCTCTAATCTCCTGTTAAATGTATTTTAATGAAATTCTCTCTAACCTCATGTTAAATGTACATTTATTTTAATGAAATTTTCTCTAATCTCCTGTTAAATGTACTTTAATGAAATTCTCTCTAACCTCATGTTAAATGTAATTTAATTAAATTCTAACCTGTTAAATGTATTTTAATGAAATTCTCTTAACCTCCTGTTAAATGTACTTTAATGAAATTCTCTTAACCTCCTGTTAAATGTACTTTAATGAAATTCTATCTAACCTCCTGTTAAATGTACTTTAATGAAATTCTCTCTAACCTGCTAAATGTACTTTTATTTAATGAAATTCTCTCTAATCTCCTGTTAAATGTATTTTAATAAAATTCTCTCTTAACCTCCTGTTAAATGTATTTTAATGAAATTCTCTCTAACCTCATGTTAAATGTACTTTAATGAAATTCTCTCTAACTCCATGTTAAATGTATCATCAGGCAGTTAATTTATAATGGTTGATGATGTCACAACTACTAATATAACTACATAAAATACTAAAATATTTACATGAATTGTATTATAATGTTTTTGTACCTAAGTATATAATTTTATTCTCCAATATGATGAGCCTGCAGAAGAATCATGTGGTTTCTGATAAAGAAAAGTTTGTTTTATTTAATGACGTCTCTAGAACACATTGATTATTACCTTATCATCGGCTATTGGACGACAATCATATGGTCATTTTTACATATTTATTTTAGACGAAACCTGCTGCCACCACATAGGCTACTGTTTCCAATAAGCATTAAAGGGTCTTTTATATGCACTTATCCACAGACAGGACAGTACATACCATGGCCTTTGATGGACCAGTTGTGGACCACTAGTTGGAACGGGAAATAGACAAACTGCAAATTGGTCCACTGAGAAGGATTGATTCGATGACAACCACTTCACAGGCAGACACGCTACAATGATGGTTTCTGATCAAGGCCAATGCCCAAAAAAATCTGTAAAGGGTGTGTTTGTTATATATTTTATATATAATTTTAATCCTTTGGATTAAATGAACGGTAAAAAAAAATCCCTAATTTTAAAATAATTTATGTGATTAACCTCATAAATGACTCTTATGCTGTTAAAAATAGTTGTCCTATGACCTATCCAACATTCTCATTTTAGGCTTTTATTTTGCCTAGCTAATACATTATACATGCAGCAATTCAATTAATCACATTATCCCATCTTTCTACAGGAGAAACATTTTTTGAAATTAGCCCAAACACATCAGACTTTGTCCATCTTAAAAAAGGCTTGCTTTTCAGTGTAACACCAGTTATCAACCTTGAAAGAGAAATATGTTTTAACTATAACTGTGGAAGTACAAACCCAAAATATTTAACTGCATTTGTTTGACGAACTATTTACCTGTATGATCCATACAGTGAATCATTAGTGATACCAAGAGAAATCTACAGAATATCATCAGAAACATTGAAGACCCCTCACAACTTAACAATGGTGGATTTCACCAGATATAGCACTTTGTAGGACTTACAACGCTGTCGGCCACACCTCTTCAGATGCTGGGTGAGGTACTCTTGTTTGGAGAATCCCTTATTGCATTTAGGACAATGATGCAGCCAGTTTCCTGGATGTTCTAGCATGTGTTCCTCTAGCTCTGACTTGTATCCATACACACTGCTGCAGACCGGACATGGAAAGGCAAATGCCTGCTGCTTGTGATTGAGGTTTAGGTGACGCTGAAGAGCCTGTCTTGTTTCAAACATGATCACGCAATCCTTGCAAGTGTATGTCCTTCGCTTGTGTTTCTGGCAGTGAGTGCTGATGTCATACTTCCGTGTTGTTGAATAGCTGCATAAGCCACAGCAGTACTTTCCCCTCAGTTTTGTATAGGTAGCTGCAAGTAAACAGATGTTGCTCGTTAACTATACCGTATTTGACCATTTAAGTGCAGTGCGGCAAAAACATTTTTTTCCTATATTTGTTGTTCGTTTAAGCAAACATGTCCAAAAAATAATCCCTGCTTTCCTCCTGATGTCAGTTTCAAATGGCACTTTGCAACGACATAAAAACAAAAACATCTGAGAGGTAAAATAAAACAAATTTATTCTTGCAAGAAATACAATAACTATCTTCAGTAAATCATTTCTAAACAATGGGGTGTGCGCTTAATAGGGTATGTGCGCTTAAACAGTTTAATAAGGTATACAGTGTATTTCAAAGTATAAACACATTTAACATTTTTATGAGTCACTCCACACTACACTATTCTGAGGCAGGACGGTGCTTTTATTACGTTTTCCTTATCTTCCTTATTAATTGTCCTTCCCTGGTGAACAGGCCACCTGCCTGTGAATAAGTCCATCCACCACTAACCGGCAAACAAACTGCTTTACCCCCCCTGGGCTTATTGCCAGTCAAATATGGTAACAGGAGAAATTATTGCAAACATAAAACTGTTGTAAATAAACTTTTTTCTTTTATTAATAACCTTTAATTAATAATATAATAACATAATGGCAAAATAATCATTGAGAAAAGAAATAATTTACATATTATAGGGTAAAAATTTCCACCCATGTACACTAGCACTTAACAAATGTTTTGAGGGAATGAAGTGATAATTTCCACATAACATTAATGGAGGTACAAGTGGAATTTTGCCAGTTTCTATATTAAACAAAACTAAGGTAAATATTGGATTGTAAGAAGAAAATACCCAAAATCAGAACACAAATCACATTCATCAAGGCCTGTTCAGAAGTTCACAGAATTTGTGTTTAGTACTTAATGTGCGGTATCCTTGCTACAAGCTTGCCACAACACCCTGCTGTGAAGTTTAGCAATCATTTATCACTGAAGAAACACTGTTATTTATACCATCCCCCAACATTCCTAATATCACTGTGTTCAATCGGAGACCAAGTGAATTGATAAAAGTAGCCACATTAGTGTTGTGGCAGCAGTTACATCTCTCCTATTAACACTAACCTCTGTCCTGGATAGACAGCACAGGAAGCAGTGGTGTGTGCACAGGACAGTGTGCTTGATCCTTAATTGGATATAATCATGAAAATAAATACAACCAACCAACCAAAAAAACAATGGACAGTCTTCAATCCTATGACCAAAGCATCTCGGATAAATGCTGATCAGACTGAGTTAGATTCTGCCCATTTCAGTAGACATGGGCCAATATGAAACATTATCAGTGAAGGTTATTTTTCTTAAGTGTGTTTTACTTAAATATACAACATTGTGTGTGACAATAAGATGCAAAAACAGTAAATAATAAAAAAAAATGTTCCAAAATGGTTCAGCTGTAACTGTAATAATAAAAACTGTGAAGATATTTTGTTTTAGTTTTCAATGTTTTCATTGACATTTACATGTAGTAAGCAGGAGTGACTGTCACACAAAAACAACTTTAAAGTGTTTTAACAAGTTATAACAACATACTGAAAACTACATGATGCCTGTAGTTCCCTCAAACATCATCTTTGTTAATTAATTACTATAGGCATCTGACCATAGCACAAATAAAACTGAATATAAATCTTTTAATAAGGCCATCGTTAAAAATATATTTGTTTGCCATAACCCGACCGACTCAATGAAATTGGGCCCGACTCAATTATTTATTTTTGACACTGCTTGAATTGCTGACTACAACTTTCTGTTGCCACAGTCTTTTTTTCCCCTCAATCCTCCAACAGCTGAAAATGCTGGATACACAGAAGACATGGTCGGACACATTGGCAGAAGACTATATGAATGATTGTCACAGCTACCACGAAACTTACTGTAGATGCATCTCAAAGGATTGATGACACCCAGGAGTTTGACCCACAAATCAAGGTTGTGAGGGTTGATAACAGGAATTTGTTTTATTGGTGATTGGGAATAAAAAAATATATTTACCTTCCTACCTACCCAAATGATTTAGATTTATATGTTACAGCAAACCAACATATTTTTAAGGCTGGCTTAACAAACATTTCTCTTAATATTATATTTAGTGCAGGCCCGTAGTAATACGTTTTTTCTACTTTGAAAAATACTACAATAAATGTTGTAGGATCGTTAAGAACATACACGTGTCCAGTAAATGACTGTCCAGTATTCTCATCTAAATCAGCTTATCTCAAACACAGGTTGGAATGGACATATTTTTCTCTTATGAAATGACAGAGATGAGCTCCATCGAAACTCCTTACTGCACCACAAACATCTGTAGTACTGGTCTGTGCAATGTTTTCCAGTCATGTGCTTCTTTAGCAAGGACGCTGTGTTGAATTTCTGTGAACAAATACTGCACACAATCTCTTTCCTACTTGCATGTGTCTTCAAGTGGGTTAGCAGTCGGGGTTTATAACGATACGCCAGTCCACACACGTGACAAATATGGTTCTTTGCACCTGTGTGTTTATCCTTGTGGTCATCGAACTTAACCTTGTCGTAAAAACGCTTGTCACAAATCTCACACGTGTATTTGTAGATGTTGTCATGAACATGGTTCATGTGTCTGTTTAGAGATCGGCTTGAGTTAAATGTCTTGCCACAGCCATAACAGAGAAACTTCACATTGAGATGAGTGGTGTTCACATGCTCTTGCAGTTCTAGTAAAGAGCAGTATGATTTTTTACAATCACTGCAGGCATGCTTGTCCTGTGGGTTATGTTGGAAGCCATGGCGCCTCATGTCTGTGTACCATCTAGTGCTGTAATCACACTCCTTGCAATGTAGTCGGCCATCTTTCTTTTCATACGGCATATTCTCTCCTGTAAAGATAATTATTCATAATCAAAATAACTGAAACAGGCTTCACTAATTCGTTAATCGGTTTTCTTATGATAAAAAGGTAAACATGGTGAAGGATAAATCACACATTTCCTTGAAAACAAAGTTATATTTATCTCTCAGCCGTATGTGTGGTATGTGTACTTACAATGTTTTAGTTCGAACAGTACTTTTAATTACATGTTTCTGATTGTCCTCATTTTTAGGTACCGTATTGTTTCTATGAATAGCGCCTGGGTTTGATGCAAAATGCAAAAGGGGCGCGCTAATTAGCGCACTAGACAACGTTTTGTAATACGCAACCAAAAAATCCTCTGCCGCTCAGTGGGAATATTTTACACGTTTACCGGCATGAAACAGATCTTTTCACAGAGCAAAAAATGGTGTCTGGTTTATAAACACCATGGGCAGAAGTTAAAAAAATAATAATTCTCTTACACGTGTGTAAATGTGATAACCGTGTGCGTTTAACGAAAGGTCGGTAATTGAAAGGGCATTTGGAATATGGAAACAACATTTTCCATTTGTTGAATTAGGCACTTGGCTAATATGCTTATGGATTATTCATTGCAAGTCTGTAGTCGTAAGCCAGTTTTACTATTTTAAGGGTGCAATTTCTCGTGAAAATGGGGGATGCTTATATTGGAGTGTGTGCTATATATAGAAACAATACAGTATTTCAATTTTATACAGTTTATACCTTCATATGCCTAAAGTAGCTCACAAGGTATAATTCGAGAGAGAAGATATGTTAACTTTATAAAAAGAAATCTTCAAATCTCAGGCCTCTCTAAATAGCATGAACAGTTGTTGATAAATGGCAGTCAACACAAATTTCTATAAAGTGTTAGAAGCACCATGCTAAATTGACACAATGCTACATTATGGGTGTCAATCCGGCTTTAAAAGTGATGGGGACAGAATACTGCATGCCTCAATGTATAACAAAGTTTGAAGGTTGTTTCTTATGTCGAATTACGTCAACATGACATCCATTTACAAAACTATGATAAAAAGGATTACTACTTGCCATTTTAAATAAATAAAGCAATAAAATTAGTTTTTTATTTATTTCTTTTATATATATATTTTTTTATTATTATAAAAAAATTTTGTTGCTGAATAAAAAAGTGGGGGGGGGGGGGGTGACATTTATATAGATTATTCCCCAGCTTAGAAAAGTGAGGGGGGACACGTCCCCATTATCCCCACCTATCGACGCCCATGCACTACATTACTTAATCAGGTAGTGACTTTGACAGTGATGTTAAATGTGTACAACAGTTTGAAGGTTGTTTCTTACATGTATGTCGAATTACGTCAACAATGACGTTCATTTACAAAACTATGATAAAAAGTATTACTACTTGCCATTTTAAATAAATAAAGTAATTAAATTAGTCTTTTAGTTATTTTTTTATAATATTATATATTGTTTGTTTTGTTGATGAACGAGAAAGTTGGGGACATTTATATAGATTGTTCCCGGGTTTGAAAAGTGAGGTGGACATGTCCCTCCTATCCCCCACTAATCGACGGCCATGCACTACATTACTTAACGAGGTAGTGACCGTTTATATAGATTGTTCCCCGGGTTTGAAAAGTGAGGTGGACATGTCCCTCCTATCCCCCACTAATCGACGGCCATGCACTACATTACTTAATGAGGTAGTGACCGTTTATATAGATTGTTCCCCGGGTTTGAAAAGTGAGGTGGACATGTCCCTCCTATCCCCCACTAA